>JAPDOI010001568.1:0-164076 GCA_029168955.1 Aplectana chamaeleonis
GCGGCTCATTCGAGCAAACGATTTTTCTGGCTCGGACAATTAGTTATTTAGGATGGGGTCAGTCGAAAAGGGAGAATGTATCGTGCAGGCCAGTAGTATTAGTTAGAGTCAACAGGAAAGATTTGAGAAACTGAGAGTGGAGAACTTCAAAGGCGGGTTACACGAAAGATGTCGCTGTCCCAACAAATAGTTCCACTGAGAGTACGAGGCGGGGTGGAAGTACAGCATTTCTTGCACATTTGGTGCACTTTTCTCAATTTTTCCGTCATTTCAGTTCTACCGGGGGCCTAGTATTGGTTTTAGCGAGCAATCACAAAATTGATGGTCATCCTGAACTCTGTCTTCAGAACGCTGCTTACGCGCAGAAAAACCGTAGGCAAATTTTTTACTGCTTTGCGCAGGCTACGAGGTTGTGGTAAATAGAGAATAGGCCACAGAAAAAAATTATGAGAGAACTGTTTTAGAAATCTCGTGTCATTCATCTTCCTTTTTTATGCCCATCTTGGTGTGTTATGCGCAATATACAAACGTCGGTCATTTGAACGTCTCACTTGGTTAAGCACTTTAAACTCCTTAGGTTAATTGATTCTTCCCTTCTTTCCAATGTTGGAAACTCTCTGAAAAAATAAAGCTTCCAGTACACTCTTCCGGAGGCTAGGAGCAGCACTAATAAAGGCTCCTCATTTTTGTGCCTAAAATTGTCGAGGCACTCGTGTTCCTCGTGCTAGATCATTGATTCACGGGCTACGGTATTATGAACACGCAAAATTGAAATCTCAAGCTCTGTCAACTTTTTCTTCTTGGTTCCAACCTAGGACTGGGAAAGAAATTTTAAATGTGGTTTTCTGCGCGTGCGCTATTTTTAGGGAAGTTGAGATATCGTGAGTCTTTCTCAAATCTGAGGATCTAACTTTTAAGATACTAGTGCTAGTATTTCGCTGGTATCCAGTGGTGATAGCCTCATTGATTCTATGGAGTATACGAGGATTTTTCAAGAACAAGAGGAAGAAGAACTGCAAAATTGAAATCTCATCTGTGAAAAGGGATGTGCTTCCTACGTCTCGTCATCGGCTAAATGATGGGATTCCAGCAAATATTTCTGGTTGAATGTTTTTTTTAAGTTGTTGTGAGACAAACTTCTGGTTTCAATGTGCTTGGCTGTTAGTAATTCTTGATGATGTTTTGATACAGGTGTTTTTTACAACCTAAGGGGTATGATATACTTTGTCGCTTCAACGAGCGTTAGGCATGCAATCTAACACAAATCGCGGCGAGGCCCGCGTCGGAGCAATGGCAACGGCCGTCGTAGGAACAGATGCCGCGTGTGGGTCGCAGCGACGTGTCGCGGAGGGCTGACATACTGCAAATGTGCCATACCCTGTTGCTATCACTGTCGCTGTCGCTGTGCAGTGCACTGCGTCAGCGACAGATTTAAAGGGCGGGAGGCGGTCGCTGTCGCTGTGCATAGCGACGCGACCGTGTGTCGCAAAAGTATACCACACCCCTAAAGTGATGCGTTGGACCGATCACCTTACTGTATGCTAGGAAAACCGAGTCACGTGTGCTGCAACAACGCGGAGAAAAACATTCTGACGCAACAAGAGAATGAGCACATAAAATGGGTCTGAAGGGTCTGAAGTTGAAAACTAGCGGAAATGTTTCGTTGCTGCTGGATTCTGGGAGCAGCCGTGTTTTGGACTCGATTTAGCGTCTCTGGATTTCCTCTTCAAAGTGAGCACTTCAGCTGGGTTTGGTTGCGTGTGAAAGTGTTTTTTTGTACGCTTCACCATATCTCTAGCAGAGCTTGTGAGGTTGTCTACAAGAGCCAGGACGGCCCCTTGAAGTGGACAGTTCGTCAAGGTGAGGTCCAAAATGACGCTGCGCGCCCTATCGCAACGATGAAATTTCTTTGGTTTACAAGTTTTTCCCAGCTTCGTGTTAGTTTTTGGATGCAAACAAATTTCTATACAACATGACATTTTTGCACGTCCGTAGCTAACGGCATCGTCGGGATATGGACGCCTCAAAATCCTGTTTTGTTGCACACAAATCACACGGAAATCGACGTCCGGACCAGGTCGAAAATTTTTCAACACCAAACTTTGTTCCAAAATACTCCATCTGGTCCAAAAACCCTAAAAAATCATCCTGGCGGATACTTTTTTTTTGCCCCTACACCTGGGTGAGGGACCTTGAAAATCATGAAAAATTGAATTTTAGGTAAGCCCGATAGCTTCCAGGTAAGTTTTCAGATGGTTGATTTTTCTGTAGAGGGTTGAAAAAGTCTCCTCCAGCTCGAAGATGGGGGTCTGAATTCGAAAAATAACGGAAACATTTGTACTTTATAATATTTCAAGCAGAACTGAATATTTCAAGCAGAGCTGGATGTGTTGTCTACATGAGCCAGGGGGGCCCCTAGAAAGAATAAGCTCTGGCAACTGGGGTAGCAGCAAAGGGCGGTAGGTCCGCTCTAATCCTGCACCCCTCCGAAGGCTGTTCAGCAGCAAGGCTAGAGCGCCGGGCTTGCTGCCGAAAATTCTGATTGGTCAGCTGCGGAAGTGGGCGAGAGACTGGGCGGGGACAGATGATCCGCCCTTGGTCTCATGAGCGAGCGAGCTCGGAGATGTCCGCCCTGACCTGCAGCGCGAGGATCGACGCAAACGCTCCACTCCTCTCGTCTGCTATTGGGTCGAATTCAAATGCCGCTTTCGCGCAATGGACCTGTCGACAGCATCGATCGGTCAGAATTCAACCAGGCGGCTTCCGGCCGCTTTTTCATTATTTTTTATTTTTCATGAATTTTTGTTTACTTCTAACTAATATGTGCCTCTTATCCCTCCGCAAATAGGCGCTAGAAAACGTCAGGCTACGCCTTTTTTTGAACTCTCACGGTTACTGTTTACGATTTTAAGGAGTCTTCAGAAAATCCGTTTGCAGCATGGAGAATTTTTCACATCCTTTTTTTTGAATTCATTTTCCAGCTTAGAACATTTTGAAGATATTTTACGCTAAAAAATTGAAATCTCTACTCCTGATTTGCTGTTTTCTGCTCGTTGATCTTCATCCGGGTTTCATGTTTGAAATGTTTGGTGTTGCATAACTGGAAAATATTTCCCACTCATCGAAATTCTCATAACCTTTTGCCAATTATTTCGGGAATTTCAAAAATTTTGAATGTCTGAATGAGGGAATTTCTAAAATGTTGGGAATTAAAGCCTGTCTGAATGAGAGTGTTCGCCCAGGCGGTCGGCGTGCGTGTCGAACGGAAGTCGAGAGGGCATTTGTTGGACTACGACGACCGTTCAACACACACGGAGACCGCTTGGGCGGACCTTATCATTCGGGCAGACCTTACATGTACTGTTCAGAAATTTTGTTCAATGTTTAACCTGCTTTCGTAACTTCTGGAGTTTTATCGTGCTACACCGCATTTCCATTTCGTCTGAAACCGCCGATTAAGTGAGCTTGTCGCCGACTATTTCCAGAATGCTTTCGTACTGATGCCGGCTGGAGAGTGTTGGATGTTGAGATCGTGGAGGATAGGTTACGTGCTGCACAAGTTCTCTCCGTTACTTGTGAGCAAAAACGCAGCTACGCCACATACATGCAAACGGAGGTTAGCTGTTACGCAAGCAAGATTCATGAACATGATAAGTGGTTTTAGGTAAGAGAGAATGTTTCAGGTAAGAAGTCGGACAAAGTTATTAGTCTGATGTCCGTTTGTAGTTTAGTCTGATGTCCGTTTGTACGTGGAAAGAGATGGGAACGCTTTGTCCCAATTAAGGTGAGTTTATCTCAAATAACTTCTTAAGTAATTGGTTTTAGACTGTTCTATGTGATGGCTTTAGAAACGTGTGATCAACGATGTGACGCGCCGCCATCTTGCCTTGTGGGAGTCATCGAAACCCACGAGTCCTGGTCGATCGGACGTCGAGCCCAGACCATTTTGCGAATGAGTTGCGATATTCAGTGATAACCTGAATGTCTCAAGTTACTCACCATAGCAGACAACACATACACAATGGTGAGTAACTTACCTGAGGGGTTTTCACAGGGTCGCCTCGAGTACCTTGCTTACCACATTGTGTATGTGACTTTTATTAAGAGTAAGCAACTTGAGACGTTCAAGTTACTTACTGCTTACCACAAGTAGTTTTCCCCAAATATCTGAGAGTTTGGTATTTTTTTGCGTTTCATATGCTTTTGAATTTGTTTTTCTGAATTCTGCTCCGGTACTCTGCCTACGGTTCGATGAAGATGCTCTAAATCCGATGTATCTCATTTTATTCCAGTGTCATTCCGCAGTTTCATATCGTTTATCTGCTCATCATTCTGAACTCCGGTCACCTCTTAAACCAACTTATGGATATTGAAACTAACCTTTTAGACTTTGTGAACCTTGTACGGCATGCATATATTGTGTTGTACTGTTCTGACATAGTCTATAGTCTTGATTGGTATGCTTGCCGGAGCACTGCTTTTGCATCTCAAACACTCATCATCTCGAAGTGCCTTCAAAGGCTTTTTGCTTAATGTTAAACCTCTATTGTAGAAGTGATTTCTGGAGCAATAAATTTGCATTTGTTATTACTTGTAGTTTTATTATGTGTTGCTCCAGAATCTTTAGCGGGCTCATTCAAGAGCCAGGTTGTAATGGAGCGATTTTGGATTTACGGCGAATTTAAAAGGCCGCTCTGCTGCAACCTGGTTCCTTTGGGTGAGACCGCTAAAAGAATTTTTGAGCAGTACGGTGTTGAGAAATCGCTTAAGGGCGTATTAGGGCAGGATGAAGGGTGAATATGAAAATTTGCGGCAGTAAGGGGGCGTAGTGTCAGGTGGACGAGTGGTCTCGACAAGGCCGGTCACCGCCCGTGCAAAGGCTAGCCACCTGCCTTTCCCCCTGGACCGAAGTGGCTGGTTTCGTGGCATAGCGCGCCGGTCACCGCCCGTGCAAGGCCAGCCACCTGCCTTCCTCGGATCAGCGGCTGGTTTTCCCTGAAGTGTACTGCTTTGAACGGACGTGAGCACGGACGGAGGATCCGCCCCCCAAACACGCCCCTTTTCCACTATCAAGGGTGGGGCCCGAACCGTGAACCTGCCCTGCGCGTTCCTTCCTGCTGCCCCGTTTGCCAGAGAGTCTCTTGACATTCTCATATTTTTAGCATTTTAGAAGCTCACGTTTAATAACGCTTCTTACACTTACACCCCACAACACAATCGATTGAAACAAGCCTGACATATGTTCTGAAAATTAGTTGATTTGGTCACCAATAATCACATTTAACCTTAGAAAAAAGTTTTCGAGTCCCTTATACGACCCCCTTATCGGCACAACGTACCCCTCCTTTTGGTGTCTCTGAACCTTTTACGACCCCCCTCCTTGAGATAATCACGACTGGTGCTGAACCCTGCTGCGACCCCATATGTAATGTAAAAAAAAACACTTCCGGCTCGTGCTGACCGCGTCTTTCAGCAAAGCAAAAACGCAATTTCGTTTCATGATGCGGATAATCAATGTTCATTAACGTGAAGAGCCAGAACATGAACCAGAAAGTGATGATGAAACTTCATTTGATAGAAGCAAAAGGATTCAATGGAAGGAACAAAACAAAAAGGTCGATTCGGCGACCACTGGTCGTTGATTTCAAATTTGTATAGGGTCAACCAACCTCCAATACCACAGACTATCGCTGCCATATACTCAGCCAGCGCGTAGCTAGATGCCTCACACGGAAACCGGAGATGCCCAGGGTTTCGGAGGCATCTAGTCTAATTTTGACACGAGAAATTACGGAAAGTTTAGCCTCAGTTGGTGAAAGTTCAGCTACAGTGCCCGCATATTCTAAGTAAATTCTCGCTGCGGCACCCGCATATTCTACGCGAATTCTCGTTACAGCACTCGGTCGATCGACCCTCCCAGTTCTGATCCGTTCTAGAAAGGCGATTACAGCTGCGATCGACCGCATTGCCGTTTCTTCTCCACGCTCTGCAGCATCACAGCGGTCAAAGCTACCCTTAGCAAGGTCTACAGAGAGCGACACGGTGTTGCCCTCCACGACCAGCCTCAGAGTGTCAAGCAATCACTCCGTGGGTTGACTGGGCCAACACTGTTTGAACGGCATCCCTGCGTTCCGCGTAGCCAGAGCGGGTTCGAGATTGTATTTCAACACAGTCTCTCGCTAAGTCCGTAGATTCTCGCTACTAATTTATGGCGAGAATATACGGGTTTAGCGACAGCGAGATCAATGCATCGAGTTTAGCCTTCGTTTTTACGTAGAATACGAGTAGAATTTGCACCCTGGTACCGTCGACACAAGAATATGCGGGTTTTAGCTATCGTAGCCAAAACTCGTAAATTTTCGCTCCATGGAATGGGGCGGCGTTAAAGATCGCGCCCTCGGAGGCATCTAGCTACGCGTTGGCGGAGTAGCAACAATGGACTTGCTCTTTAAAGGCACAGTGCAACCTCAGAATCGTTGTTCTGTTTTTTCGCCTATTTTGAAAACGGTTCAACGCTGATTCCAATGATGTCTCTGGAATCGTACAAGACCGCCTGGGAACGGAGCTATAGCACTTCGAAAATTGGGCTACGGAAGAATGGTGTACGAGTTGTCCGGGGCTTGTAACTTCCGTCATTTGCCACCGATGTATGCGAGCCGACCTGAATAAGGAGAGAGGCGGAGAATGAAGGAAAGACGGGGCTACTGCTCGAAAACCATCGCTCTTCCTGCCACTTTTGAGCTCGAAAGATCCTAAAAGAGGCGTGCCAGAGTGGCTTCCTAGTGTGGGCGCCCCAGGGTGGCGTCCTCTCTATCTCGCTTATTCGGAAGAATCCAGAGCTTGAACTTGGCAGGTGTCATATGGGGTGGGTCTACTTAACATTTATGTGGAAATCTCAGATTTCGCCCCTGAGCTTGGACTGTGCAATATGCTCGTCTTCTTTTCCTCTCTGAACCCTTTCCTGGGTATAGAGTAGTAGAACCTATAACCAGAAATCGCGAAAAATCGCTGTTTTAGGCCAAATTTGAAGCCTGAACTTCTTTGTCTTTTGATGGTGGGCGAGCCCACCCCAAATCATCGGCATCGATGATCTCTAGTATCAAGAACATCAACTGGCTTGAAATTAAATTTCAACCAATGAACCTTCGGATTTATGTACTTATCTAGTCAAAATCCGACCGAAGTGCTTGCTTTCATTCAACTCTTTTATTAGGTAAATTTGCATTTATTTCTTCCTCTGAGTGTCGATGATTTTCGACTGTTTGTCATGAGACTGTGATCCTTCTGTGCACGTGTGCACGAACTGGAAGTTTAGGGTCTTAATAACTCTAATTCTAGCCCGTTTTTCACCGCGCTACCTTCATAGTTTTTGAGCTGTTTTTGAGCTTAAGAAAAAAGTTTTTGAGCAGTTTTTGAGCTTGAGAAAAGAAGTTTTTGAGCAGTTTTTGAGCATAAGAAGTATTTTAAGGAGAACACTTGACAGTTATATTCTATCTCAAACATTACCTCCAGCTCAACCTCACAGCTGGTTCCAATCGCAGATTTGAAGCTTCCAAGGTCCACTTCAAGGCAGTGTTCACGATAAATTTCACTTCCGATATCTCCACGGTTTACGAAAGGTCTGCTGCCCTATATAGCAAGGCATGCTTAAAGGCAGGGATCTCGATAAAATCGGATACTGTGCTATACCCATGAAATGGTAGATCTGGCCATCACAAAAAAGAAATTAAGTGAAAAATTGAAAAAAAACGCTGAGGAACAAGTTATTGCTTGGTGTCCTCCCGCCTCCAATTATCGAGCTTTGTGAAAAAGCCAGTTTCGTCAACTTTTATTTTGCTTCTAAAGTAATTTTTGAGCATCTCTAGAGACTACTCACTACTTTAGCAGCAAAATAAAAGGCGGATAAGCAAGCATTAATGAAGATCTCAAGTTAATTAGGGGGCCGGCCTTGACACCAGCAATTAGCCGTTATACTTGTGTTTTTGGAGCCGCGTTTTTTCCCGCGAATTCCCGGGTTTTTTCACTTATTTTTACTTTTGTGATGACCAAATCTACGTTCTCATGAAGAAAGCTCAAAAGTCGTTTTTATCGCGAACCCTGCCTTTAAAAAGGACACGATAGTCGCGTTTTCGAGCCAATATAGGTCCTCCCTTGTTTACTTTGATTCTTGAGCGTGAAAGAATTGACCGCTAGATGGATGATACCCAACAGTGCAATGAAACGGTCAGTTCACTTCTCAGCACTTCCTTCACTTGGTCATTCCTGTAATCTGAGTCTGCATTTGTACATTCCGAGGGGGCGGATCCGGCGCACCAGGCGTGTCTTGGGCACCAAAACGCTTGTTTGCAGTCGTTATTTTGCCGCTCCTGGCTCGTTTTCTACCGTTCTTTCGACACTGGAAGCCTAGGATCCTTCTTGCCTATCATTTCGCTGTGGAAAGTCAATGAGGATGGTCATCGTAAAGGCATTGGTCGCGATGAAAAAAGTTGTGGAACAAAACTTGAAAATTAGCTTGATTCGCAAACAGCTGAAAGACCACGAAGGTGACGCTGCAAGAAACGAGCTATAAAAAGAGTTGTTAAGATCCAAAGTTTACAATTCGTGCAGACGTGCACAGCCCCAAACAAAAAGATCACAGTCTCATGCCGACCAATTAAAAATCATTGACGTTCAAAGCCAGCTGAAATAAGAAACAAGCCCTTCATTCAATGTATAACTCGACGAGGACAGAAATATTTGAGCCGGTCTAACCGAGAGTTATTGTTCATTGATTTAATTCCACTTCCAAACTATCTGATGTTCTTGATATTAGAGATCACCGATAATGTGGAGTAGGCTCGTCCACCATCAAAAGACAGGAAAGTTCAGGTTCGAAATTAGGCCCAAAACAAGGGTTTTTCTCTGATTTTTTATGGTTCCTACTACTCCAAATTCAGAAAAGATTCAGAGCAGAAAAGAAGACAAGCATATTTTTTAGCCACCACTGTATTCAAATGAAGCCACAAACACTTGAAAATGGCCCAGAGGCAATAGAAAGTCGGTACTGAATCAATAATCTGTTACCTTCTACTCTAGTCGCTCACACAATTTTTCAAAGACGTTCTTTGATCTGAAATGACTTTTCTGTCAGGAAGAAGTTGCTCCGAGTCAACTCTGCTAACGATGCGCCTGACACTTTCCTGGAGTAGACTGCTTCGGTCAAATATACTTAAAGGCTGCACACACGCCCACTAATGATGCCGATTTTATGGAATGTATCGAAGTTTTGTAGCCGTTAGTATTATTAGATGAAACTTAAAAGATATAAATCTGTATTTGATATAAATATATATTGCTCGTTGTGTAGCTCAGACTTGAATTCCTAAAACGATGCTATGGGTTTGGGTGGGTGATACCGGGTGACAATAACAATGAACATAACAACCTGTCGGCAGAAATCTATGAAAACAACTGCGTAGGAGAGGTTGTCGATGGGCAGAAAGAGCATTCGAAAACGAGACATTCACATAACGTCGGCATGGATCCGGAAGAGACTTTGCGTTCACTGTTGCAGGTTGGCGCAACCTCGGTGCCCTGTGCTATAGCATAGGTGCACCGAGCTTGCGCCAAATTCGAATAGGGAACGCAAAGTCTCTTCAGGATCCACGCCGATGTTACAGCACTTAGTACGAAAATACATAAGTACTGAGTACATACAAGATACAAAAGTATTGAGAAATTACGGATGAAAAAATACGAAAAAGAAGTCGAATGCAATCAAGTAATAACGGTTCTCGCTGTATTGGTCCGGAAGTGGACGAGTTACACCACACTGGCTGAAATAGCGAAGCTAGCGTCAGATTGCTTGGGATGACGACGCTAATACACTCGTACTAGAATCATGATAAAAGGTCAAAATAATACTGGAGATCAAACTGGGAGGGCAAAATGAGACAGGAGATCGAAAAAGAAACGGAAGAGTGAGAAACAACTGCGCGAAACAAATGAGGCAGTATATGAAATGGAGATGTAAAAATGAGACAGGAACTTACCACAAGAGGTCACAATTCACTGGTGGAGAAAGCATGCAAGAAAATAGATGGCAGTAGCACTAATGATTCCGACTCTGGAAATTCATAATCCAATATTCATTTTCAGGCTCTCTTGCAACTTCCTCCACAAAATTGACTCGTTAGGAAATTTCGAAAGTGCGATTTCTGCAAATTTAGCTTCCTGGCAAAAGTAAAGATTGGGTAATGGTGAAAAAAGCTCCAAAAATATCTTGAAATATTTTGAAAAATTATTTGGTGTAAAGTAGCCTGAAAAATGAAAAAGCTAGGAAATGAAATGCAATAACCAAAAAATTCGATTTGGTGGTCGATCATTTCACAAGCTCCTCCGTTAAACTTATCGAAACGAAATCAAGAACGATATGGAATGGAGTTCAACTAGCTTGACCTATGCTGATTCCCTTACTACAGCTTTCAAAAATGGCTAATCTTTCCGTTGATTTAGTTTTGATAAGTTTAACGGAGAAGCTTTTGAAATGTTCGACCACCAAATCGTATTTTTTGGTTATTGCACTTCATTTCCTAGCTTTTTTTATTACTCCAGGCTATTTTACACCGAATGATTTTTTAGAATATTTCAAAACACTTTCGAAACTTTTTCTGACTTCAATTTTGCTCAACGATTTCCATTTCGGAATGATGAAACATCTAGCAGACGATATTGTTGTATGAGTACAATTTTCAAAACTTATGAGCCAAGACAATAAAAAATACCACTCATTGCCGCTTTTTGTGCAACATGTGCGAACTCAGTATTATTGATCATTAATATTTGATCTTGCATGATGAGAAGAATTT
Source organism: Aplectana chamaeleonis (assembly GCA_029168955.1). NCBI lineage: Eukaryota > Metazoa > Nematoda > Chromadorea > Rhabditida > Cosmocercidae > Aplectana > Aplectana chamaeleonis. Next base: position 10,848 of record JAPDOI010001568.1, read on the forward strand.
TACAAACAAGTGATTTAGAGCCATCAACAATCAAAAATCATTGCGGCAATTTGTGCAACAGGCAAAAAAATCAATATTATTTATTGGTATTTATCGATATTGACTGATGAGCAAAATTCTCCAATGAAGAAAACCGATCCCATCAGCGATCACCACTCCTAGCCGCATTTTGTGCAAAAAGCGCGAAAATCGATAATATTGATTATCGATCGATGACGTGTCATAGGTACGAATTCTGACAAGTTCAGTACTTATCTCCGACGACCTGTGTTGATTGGCTGCAAATTCACCTACACACCCCGGTCTCCACAGCCATAGCAGAAAAAAATCAGTTTTAGTGCTCCGCCGCTAATTTAGTATGTAAACCCACGATTTTGGGATACCCTTCAAAGTTAAGGTATCAAGTTCAAATTGGAATAAGAGCAAGCTGCATCAATCTCCAGCCCCCTGTTCAGAAATGAGCTCCCTAGCTCAACTTCAAGTGTACCAACAAGATCGTGTACGGCGTCCGAAAAAAAGGAGATTAACAACAAAAACGAGCGGTTTGTCATTTTGTACTCAAAAACCAGTCAACCGTTCTAAACCATTTTTGGGTACGAATTCCAGCTTTTTGCGCTCTTTTTAATGCAATTTAGCTCTAATTTCTACGTTCACTCTGAACTGAGATTTCGAAAAAGGGGTTGCGCGCGTGGCCGATTCAAACCACACCTGGTGCGCGCTTCGCGCGCACCACAATATTGCGTGCAACATATTTTTTTTACACACTGAGGGCAAACAGGTGCAGTTTCGGGCACGAAAACTTGGATTATGGCTGTCCACATGTCAAAACGTGCCCTAAATATCATAAACTCAGCTTCAAGTCGAGGAGCGCTACATAAGGTGGGCGGAGCTTTTTTATGCCCTGAGGGAGAAAAGGTGCTGTTACGGGCCCGAGAACTACATGTAGGATACGGCTGTCCGCATTTAAAAATGTGCCCGAAATATTATGAACGCAGTTTGAAGCTAAAGAGCGTTACATAGAGGGGGGGTCTTTGTAAAAAAAATTTCAAGTCCGGGATTGCGATGAAATATTTACAAGTATTCATCGAAGTTTTAATTAGCGATTTCGCGTTGCTGCAACGTGCCGAAAACCTAGTCCTGGACCCAAATAACTTATTAGGTTCTTTTACCAAGCTCAAAATGATCAATGGAGATCCATTTTTGGGTGTGATACAATCGATTTTATCATACCTAAACCCATAGAAATTAGGTGTGATGCAATCCATCGAATCACATCTTAAAATAGGTTTTAGAAGACCGCTTTGAACAGACTAAAAAAAACTAAATTAGTTACCTGGGTTCAGGACTAGATTTTCCGCACGTCGTAGCAACGCGAAAATCCCAATTAGAACTTCGATAAATACTTGTAAACTCTTAATCGCAATCCCGAACTTGAGCATTTTTCAAGGACCCCAGCATTTTTCAAGGACAGTGCTCTTTAGTTTCAAGCTGCGCTCATGAAGTTTTGGGTACGTTTTCACATATGGACAGCCATATATGAGGCATTCCGATTTCCTCACAGAGTGGGAGCTGTGCAAATCGCCCGATTTGGGAAGGGGATCGGACCAAAGTTGGGTTGTATCCCGCCTGATCCTACTGCTGTAGCCTGAGTCGTACAGCTTTTACTGGAACACCCTCAAAAGCGTTGAAAATGAGCAAAATTACCGTAAACAAGCATTGAATATTTGTATTGAGGATTGGAGTCCGTATCGGTAGGCGGAAAAGGGATGAATTGGTGACTCACTACGGCTCAGTAACGTTCTTTTTAACTCATTTTTTTACGCTTGCGACTTTGTGAGCGTTCTACTGGAGTCCGTACGATCCAACTGACATATGGTGTCCATTTTCGATCTAGTCTGTAGCTATCTCCACAACTTTTCCGAGCGTGTGTGTTGCCTTAAAGGCATCGTCCACGATGAAAAACCGAATTTGGGTTTATGTTCATTCGGGACTAGTAATAGCGACAATGTCACTCAGAAAGTTTGGAGTTACAAACCGTCTCTGGAGTGAAGATTCGCTCAAAATGGCTTGTTGGGTTTGGGGGCCGGCCTTGGGGTCGATACGTTGTTACAAAGAACAAAACTCCTGGGTTGTTGACGGCGGTGTGCCTTGACGCGTCGTAGGGCGCAATACACACGCCAGTCGATTTCGAATTCGGTATCGATCGAAAGCAGCCGGCAGTCTGGACGCAGCATGTGGGTAGCCCATTTTAATTTCGCTGAAGTCGTAGTTGAGCGGCATCCTCGGTGAATTGCTTCCAACGCTGCGCCAAAACGAAGAGTAAAACTGTTCCTTGCATTCTCTCGCAACTATCCTGTTGATGCCGGCGCGAAATTCAAATTTGCTATGAACTTTCTAAAATTTACTTATAGGGATAGTACAACACGAAACATCAAAAACCCAAATATGGTTTTCATCGTGTACGATGCCTTTAAAGGCACAGTCCAACCTCAGAATCGTTTCTCTATTTTCTTACCTATCTTGAAATAGGGCCGACGCTGATTCCAATGATGTCTTTGGAATTACACAATACCCCCTGGTAGCGGAGTCATGGCCCCTCAAAAAATGAGCTGCGGAAGCATGGTGGACGAGTTGTCCGAGGCTTGTAACTTCCATAATTTGCAACCGATGTGAACGAGCGGACTTGAATGGATAGATATGTAGGCTGAGAATGAAGGGAAGAACGGAGCCATTCATCGGAAATCGTCGCTCATCTTGCTACTATTAGGTTCGAGAGATCGTAAAAGAGGCGTTCCAAAGGGCTATTGGTGTGGGCGTCCCAGGGTGGCTTCCTCCTATATCTCGCTTATCGGCAGGAATCGATAATTCGCACTTGGCATGTGTTCTATAGGATGGGTCTACTTCACAACTGTGTGAAAATCTCAGATCTCGTTCTTCAGGTTGGACTGTGCCTTTAAAATGGAGTGCTGACCTCAAGTGTCCCTTCAGATGTAGTCGGAAACAAGTTCTCCCTCACTCGAAAAAAAAACGCTTTTTTGGATACATGCTCCCCAGTTGAAATTCTTACCCACTCGAATGTTTTCAGTACATTATCGCTCGTGGGATTTAATCAAAAAGCGCGCGAAGAAGCGTTTTGCGTCTTTCTGTCTTTTTTGATTAACTTGCTCCAAACTCGACTTTGAGCGAAACTAAGATAATGTTCATGATCGTGGCGTTAAAGGCATCGTACTCGCAGAAAACTGTTTATTATATTTCCATGTTTTTGTGTAGCTTGGCCTCTCTAGTGAACGAAAATGTTGAGAGGGCCCATGAAAAACCCTCATTTGTGAAGAAAAGTCAACCGGAACACATTGTAAATACGAATTTGAATTTCGCGCCAAAATCGTTTTTGAGGTTTTTCTGCTTCTGGAGACCTCGTCACTGTCATTTTCGGAGTTTTTCTGCATGTGGAGTTCATGCCGTAAATATTTTTCATGTTGTCTTACGGTCGCATCAGCATTCTAGGAAAAAGTGCTAGATGACTGGTGAGATTTGGTTGCGATCTTTAACGCCTTCCAACCTCATCGCCCAACGTTTTTGACGCGCCAAAGTTTACCAGTGTGGTCTACCAGGCTCATTCATGAAATTGAGCCTGAAAAATGAAAATTGATTTCCAGCGCGAACGATTCCTTTAAGGGTCACCCAAAAAAATAGCCTTTTGTTAGGTTTCATTGAGAACTAAATACGTTTCGCAATCAGCCAGGTGTCAAATCCTTGCCGAAGGGGCAGGGGCTAGGAACGCGCTCCCTTAGCCGCGGTATCGCGATTTGAAACTTGGCTAATTCTCCAGCTGCTTTAGTCCTCAACAGAACCCTCACAAAGGCTATTCCATTGGATATCCGGGGTCACGACTGTCAGCGTAATTTTGATCAAAGTTGAACCTAAAGCGAGAGTCATTAAAAAATAACGAAGAGGACGCTAAAACGCGTTTTCGAGCGCTTTCCGATCAAGTCCAACATAGTGCAACGCTTTCCTAATTGTTTTATCCTAATTGTGAAATAAGTTGGCTGGGCGTACCACATTTCGTTGTCTAGCTCACATTCGTTTAATTGGACTGCTTTAGCGCATGTATCAACCTTTATTTTATGGGTGTGCTATTGGCAGCTTTGATGAAAGATCCGTATCCAATGTTGGCAGTACTCCATTCCACATATCTAGTCTACCTTTGCCAGCAGGAACTGCCACCAGGGCCGATTTTAAGTTTTTCATACCTGAGACGATCAAAGTCTTAGTCATAGATATTTTCTGTCCAACTAAACAAGATTGGAGATTCACCCGAGAGTTGAGCATTTTCGTGTGGACAGCCCAGTATCCATATTGCTTCGAGTGAGCACTATCATATATTTCAAGCACTTGATAGCTACAACTGATCGTCCGTTTATCCAGTATCCGGGTTCTAACCGACCTTTTTTATTATCGGTCAATCAGTACGAAAAAAAGATAGCCGATGAATGAGAACGAGGAGAGTCTATCATATAATTTTTTCATATGGCTGAGCATCCTCGCACATCAATAATTTTCGACACGCATTATCGATCACACCTTTGGAAATACGACCCCATTAGGGGAAGATCTTAGTCCAAGAGCATGTGAACACTAACCCCTCTCTAGTCCAACAACGTTTGAGCACTACCCCTTTTCATGCTTTTGAATTTTCAGGAACTGTCGCTTAAAGTGTTGACAGAAGCCGTACTTTTGATGCGGAGTTATGTTAGCGCCTTCGGCAAAGTTGATAATCGCAGCGCTACAGTCCTGTATCGCTAGCGTAGCGCCATGTTTGCGATATGCCTGTCGGACTTAGAAATGATTTCACATCGTGCTTTGTGCGCAAGGCCACTTAGAATAAAATGTTTTCAGTTTTCCAGGGATATGACCTTGCTCACAGAAAAGAGCGATGCCATTCTGGACGTTGTGCAGGTTTGCAACTTGGTATTGGCATCCATCTGCGGTCTATTTATCCACGCCTTTATTCTATATAAAATTCGTAAGAACTATGCATCACTCAGCTACTATCAGAACCTGATTGTGGTTCAATCAGTCATTTGTATTCTAGCCATTCTGGTGCAGGTATTCGCCAACAAGGTACTGTCGTGAACAGGGTCACGGCTTCCGCGAGCATTGCGAGGCAATTAGCACGTCACCTGCTACCCTTGACTGCGTGGGACAAAGCTGCGCCTATCACACAATGGGTGATAGTCTTATGGTGCCGAAACTGGAAACGTGGGGGGACGACGTCGAAGGGTAAAGGGTGGCTACTGGACGGTACCAAAGCTTGAGGGCTGTTCATATTCTCTGGTGCAGTCAAGCTCTGAAGCGGGACAGGGCCTGTCTACACACCAAGGGAGAAGTTGTCCTGTTTTTTCAGTTTGAACCGTCACGCCACTTCACGCGAGCGAAGTGGTCCCGAGTGGAATTAGAGCCGCAAAAGGCAGGACAACTCCTCCCTCGGTGTGTGGAGAGCTACTGTCCCCTCTAAAGCACTGACGCCCACGACGTTAACGTCTATCAATTCAAGAGAGAGACAGAAAAGCCAATCCTCTGCCCCTCACGTTGCAGACAATGACAGTTCACCAATCCTGATGCCTTTTCGCTCGTTTCTTGGCGCTTGAACACCCAAAGACTATCGCCTCGACAAAAATATGCTCTGTTTCTATGTAGGATTCCATTTTATGCAATTCTTACAGTGCGGTATTCCTAAGTTTCAGAGGTATTCTCTGCTAAAAGGACCTCAGATTTTCTATCCATTCATGAACTTCAACAGCGTCACCCAGAAAGCGACAATTTTCGTCTCTTTCATGCTCCAAGCTTTAGTGAGGTTCCTACTAGTAGTTTTCAATATTCATCGAGCACTCGTATTTTTGAGGTTTGTGGAAACCTGGTTTTTGAGCTGCGAAAGTGTAACATTTGTTTCATCTCAGACCGAGGTGGATAAAAAGATTCTACCTGATTTCCATACCGTTTATTTGCACCTACTCAATCGTTTATGGTTTTGAAGGATCAGCGTCGCTTAAGGTACCCGTAGGTTATGTTTTTTAACCCATAGCCCTCTCAATTCAGTGTATTGTTTTGTAGATGAACTTGCCAGCATGTATTATGACAGTTATGTTTGCCCCATTCATACTAGTAGTTTCCATCATTTGTTATGTTCTCGTGAGAAGGCACTTCCGCCATAACAGCGGATGCACTGGATATGCTAGGAAGATGCAGGCGCGATTCTCTACCAGCATTTATCTGCAGGTATTCATGCATTATCCCTGTTGTTTGAAAGTAGGAAGTTTTCAAATCATTCAGCCTTCTGAGTCAGTGGCACAGAGAAAGGTTCTTCCTCTTGTGACTATACATGGGCTCAATTATATCAGAGTAAAAGCGTTTCTCCGTTTTTAGTAGAGATAATGGACGAAAAACGATCATTGCGGCGAGCCGTGCATCAATCGCAACACCACCGGAATACAGGGTTTCGATTGCGAGCTACGTTCTGCTGCCGCATCCTCGTCCATTCACGCAACCTAATTCGGCGAAAGTGTTTATACAATTTTTTTCATTGAGGCGTGGCCGAAAGCACACGGGAATCACATAAGACCGTAGGTGTATTAGAAAGAACAAAGCACCCTCAAAAAGCAGATACTGGCATTGGAACAAAAAAGGAGGAAGGTTATTCTGCCACCAGTTGAGAAACGCGGCTCTCCAGCCGTCTGAGTTAGGCTCGAGAAAGTGAGAGAGCATGTTTTTTTTCATGAAAGCACTGAAAGCGGATACTGTTCTGTTGGAGAAGAACAGCTCTAATCTGAGGTTCAACCTTGATTGGCCGAGCTTCGCACTTCCATCTCTAGTTCTCGAGGGAATCACGATGGAAAATTTTCTAGACTTAATAGGTAGAGTTTCCGCTTTCGACTTAGTCTGAAGCATGGACCAGGCGGCTGACCGTACGGTGTTGGCGGCCTCACTGGAGAATGGAATTTCGATTCGCGAAGGGGTGATCTACCGTCGCAGGCCAATCCATTCATCAGACTAAAATTATTACACGAACTCTATCTTGCCGGGTAAAACTTCGAATGCCATAACTAAATCGGACTTGACTCTTCTCGAGTGCAGGGTGGGAAGCCCTGACTGAATCCTTCTATCGGTTGCGCGTGGAATATCATGGCAGATGAGTTCAGAGGTTCTGGGTACTAGTTTACGCGTGAGATTCTTCTACACATTTTCTAATGCATAAAGGCTATAAAATGGCGATATTCACATGGTTCCTACGCGTGCTGGTGCGGAGCGAAGGCTAGAGAAAGTGAGAGAGCGGAGGGCAAACGGAGGCCGAGGCGTGGCGCGCGCCGCTCGCGCCTTGAATGAAGTGAATTACGACATTTTATAGAGGGTAGGTGCCCTTTTTTCTAAAGGGCGAGAACACAGCAGTCTCATGTACGACAATAGAACGTACGTAGTATTGAATGTTTGTAGAAGAACTTTGGCGTCTCTGGTCCGTGCCGCCGCAAACAGAGTGTAAGTTCGAAGCATGGCTCTAATGACCAACGCCTAACACAGATTGCCCGAAATCAACAAACAACTGATATATAATCACAAGATGTCACAAGGTAGCTGAGCTGAATACAAAACTTAGGTGTCAGGCAGGAATCGAACCCACAATGCATCGCTTACCCGGCGAGAGTGTTACCATTACAGCTATTCACACATGAACTGTGTAGGCATAACAACAATCACCCGTTAACGGGTATGATCTGGTAAACACATATCGGCATTAAATCCAGTTAAGCTAAGGCCAAAATAAGGCATCAAAACATTCTAAAAACACCAAAACAACATCTTTCAAGGCCTTAGCTTAACTGGATTTAATGCCGATATGTGCTTACCAGATCATACCCGTTAACGGGTGATTGCTGCTGCGCCTACACAGCTCATGTGTGAATAGCTGAGGGATGCAGAGCGGGGTGTCAGTAGTGCAATGGTAACACTCTCGCCCGGTAAGCGATGCAATGCGGGTTCGATTCCTGCCTGACACCTAGGTTTTGTATTCAACTCAGCCACCTTGTGACATCTTGTGATTATATATCATGCCTAAAATAAGGCATCAAAACATTCTAAAAACAACTGATATGATGTATCAAACCTTCTGTTCAGGAAGTTCCCAGATTCTAGATCACTAACAATCATTATGTGTTGCGGCTCAAAAAGTGTCCACGTGGCTCAGACTACCCAAAGTTTTATAGATTTCGATGTCACCAGCATAAAGTTCGCGCAATAATTTTAGTCTGATGAATGGACGGGCTGCCACGGTGGATCACCCCGCGCGAATCGGAACTCCATTCTCCAGTGAAGCCGCCAGCCCGCACGGCCATCCGCCTGGTCCACGCGTCTGGCTAAATCGAAAACGGAAACCATACACAATGCAGGATACATCCACAAGAAAGATTCTGAGTATAAATTAGGAACAATGACGATGAGAGCACCCCATCTTGGGTGACAACACTGAGCACAGGATAAACCAAAGAATAACTATGATAGAACTGAGCTCTAAAAGTGCCGCTCGCTAAGAATTTTGGAGCTTATTTAGTTACATTAGGATGGGAATCCACCATGAGCAGCTTACTGAGAACCCTTGGCGTGGAAAGCTTATTAGAGGTCTTGGAAAAGTTCAAGCATACAGCGCCTACTTGATTTTTTTCTTCTATAGGTCTAAAATTAATTAATAAAATTTCACGTATTTATGCTGTAAATAACACGTTTTTTTCCAGGGAGTCATTCACTGTGTGCTGGCAGTCGTCATAGTGCTTGGATTTCCTCTTAGATGGCTATTCAAGCTGATTGTGAATGAAGATAAAACAGCTGTCGAGATCTCTGCATTAGTTTCCTTCATCGTAGGTTGTTATATGTTTGCTTTGTTCCATGAAAGCTACTGAGAAATCTGTACAATCTCTCAGTGCTGAACGCTTATAGAGTCCGGAGTTTTTTTAAGTACTGATTCAGGTTATGATAATATTGTTTCGCTGGTATCAGGTCGCTATAGGCTCATTAATATTATGGAGTATACAAGGGTTTTTCAAGAAGAAGAAGATTGTTATCTCAATAGTGAGGAACGACGTGTCTCCTCTCTCGCGCCATCGTCTCAGCGAGCCGAACCTCGTCAACGTTTCAAGACAGAGGTCTATTTAGCGGATCCTAATAAACCTCGATGATTCTTCGTCTCTTTTATGTTGAATACGTCTGATCTGATCAAGGTTTCCGAGGCTCAGGAACAATAGGAGATTTATTTGAAAAGGAGGATTATATGTAATGTCTATAGAACAAGCGCGTGAGCCAACAGTGTTGTTTAATGTTTAAGATGAATGACTGTCTTAGGGTCGTGAGGTAAAGCGTTCATCATGCAAGCACCTGCATGAAGGGTTGAAGCGCCTCAATCAGGGCATTCGTACTTCAGCGGCGCGCAAAACAGCGCAAAACCAGGAGGTTGATGCACCTTACCATGAATCATTTAGAAGTGGAAATTTCCTTTTTATGTAGCAAAATTACTAAGTGTCTTTCCCCCCCCCCCCATACAGATCTTGTCCTCGAATTTCCACAGAGACGAGAATGCGAAGCCTGCTCCGAATATTTCAGCAATGGAACGATTTAGATCTATCACACCCTACTTACAAGACCGTAAGGCGCACTACACCAGATCAAAACATTTTTTAGGTTCTCTCTCTGAGTTTCACAATCACAGCGGTATCCCTAGTATTGCTTGAATCCAACTACAAACCCAGTTTCGCACTCCCTCCCCTTGAGTCGCCTAGAAACAAGGGCGACGAATACGTGGTGAACGAGCAGTCTCAGATCTGTATTTGTGTTAATTCCCAACCATCATCACAAATATAGACAACATTTAATGGAGGCGGCGTCGATCTCTCAAAAAGGACAGCGTCATGTAGAGACATCTCATTAAATTTAGGCTGACGAATGGACGGAGATGCGACGGTAGATCGCCGCCCCGATCAAAACCCGGTTGGCCGGTGATGCCGCCAACGCCGCACGGCATGCTGCCATCATCGCGATTTTATACGCAAATCATTCAAAGGGTCAAAAACAGGGTGGCAGAAAAGTTATCCTAGTAATGTCCTTCATCTGTAAATCGACAAGATAATTAGATTCAAAAAACAAGAGTTACACTAAAAGGATGGCAATAATTTGAAGCACAAAAAGTTGCAATTGGTGTTCAAGATTTCGTTTCCACTACATATACACAAAACGCTATTGAAAGTCACCCCACTACGGTTGCGGACTTCACCATTATTGGGCCCAAGGCACGCTTCAAAGATGTTTTCAACGCATCCTTAGTAGCATATCGTTACCTTCACACTGTCTTCGACCCCAAACAGAATAGAAATCTCTTCGAGTATTTAAAATCTCTATGGTCAGAGATTTCTGCGAAATCGGTATCTTGGATATCTTGCGAAATCGGTCGCCAACATCGGTGAACATAAGGGGTCTGCAGAGTCTAAGTTGCGGCGTTGCTCGCAGCGACGAGCAATGCTGGGTGATGCAATATCGATCACTTTCAGCAACGGGGGCGACCGACGCGGCGTAAAGGGCGACGAGGGGGCACCGCAGAGTGTATTGACGCCGCGACGGCCCTGCATCACTGCCAGCGAGCGGCAACCGACGCCGCGACGATAATGTTTCGAAACATTTTTGTCGCCGTGTCAAGGCTGACGCTCGGCGACCTTTCGCCGGTCTCTGCAACTCTGCAGACCCCTATAAAAGGATGTTTGCGTTGCCATACCGTAACTTACTTTGTGTAAAGGCGTGAGCTCGCCAGTTTATACTCACGATTGGAACCGACTGAAAAAAATCTAAGAAGATAATGAGTAAAAACCCCACCCTCGTTTATATAAAGCTGCCCGAAGTGGATCCAGTCTCTGGCTAAGCACGGGTCTGGGTCGATCATCCACTAGTCGGAGTAGAGTGTCGTACCGCAGCCAGAAAAGCCTGAAAAGGGATGTTTTGGTTGTGAGCCAAACTGTACTATCTGTGCTACAAAATAATAATCTGGAACAGAGTTTGGTTCACAACTAGATTTATGACCTTATGTTTTTTCCTTTACCGGAGGTTTTCGTGTTCGCGAGAATGTGAGTGCAGTGTCTTAAATAAGTGATCCATTATTCCTTTACTTGGGTTGTGGGTACCACATATGGTTGCCTTGCTCGCATACGTTTGATATGACTTCCTTGTCGCATGCGTATAAATCTTTATTTAATGAGTCTGTTTTTCGCAGCTTTGTCAAGGTGTCAAACATTTCATTCCCAAATTCGCAGAATTTCTTTCCCTTTTTAGAACGTGTTTCTTTAGCAACAAGAGACGCTCCTCGTATGATGTCTGATTATAATATTGATGAAATGCATATTGATGAAAACTGTTGGTTCTTACAGAACCGATGTCAGGCTTTGGGGGAGAATATCCCTAGATGTCTTTAATTCCTCACAGAGCAGACATTCAAATACTGTTTGGTCTCTATTCGCCCGTGTTGGGCGCCTCCAACCATCGAGTCGCGTACAGCCCGTCGTCTGAAATGCACAGTGTGCATATGACCCTTCAGACGCACGTCTACACGTATATCAAAATCCGTATCTTTTTTTTTCGAAACGTCATCATAACTCTGATTTATCGGTTTCATCTTTCATGTATCTTTGTACCATCTTGCAAATCCAGAATGCATATTAATAACATATTCTCTTCTTATACATATGCGCTTATGAGATAATTCGGTTATCCACCGTTGCGGGTCATTACTTTTCGTTGACCGTTTCCGCTTAACTGTTTCTCCGCGTATCTGACCATTTTGGAAAGCCCACAGTGTAGTTACATATTATTTATTATTTATTTATAGTTATTAGAATGCACGCTAAGGTGCGTCGAAAAGAAAAAAAAACAATATGTATAACAAACAAATCAAACAAATGCAGTGTCGAGAACAGAAACATAAAAGTAATTAATATACAACCAGATTGACTAAAAAAAGAAGCTTAAAGCAAACTAAGCTTCTCGCCCGCAAAAACAGTGCTCCTATTTGAAAGATCGGACGTTTTGATTATAAGCTCGTCGAAAATCAGTGGCCGATCACTTAGAGAAAACATTGTGTTGAGTGAGATCCGTAGCAGCCAAAAGTTTTCGGGTTCTAGAAGGAATGGCTAATTGAGAAAATAAAAAGAAACAAATAGAGCAATCGAGATTTATTTTTCTGTTACTTTTCAAGCAGCATGAATGAGAGCTTTCGTTGACGCACTCGTTAACATCACTTCCGCCCAAGCAGAGGGTTTGACCAGATTTTGACCATTGAGCAGCTGTCTGTAGGATAACCCTACCGAGATCCAGCGCAACTGGTAGGAGACCATTCACGAGCGGATGCGGAGGTACCTCTTTGATCTAAATACGAACTCATGCCACTAACTCGGGGGTGCCTACAGTATAAGCTATCACACTGGTCAAAATGGTCATGGCGGATTGACGTGACACGAGAACATGAATGATAACCTCATTCATCGCACAGAAGCACAGCACTGCTGAAAAGGGCTCTGACATAGACCTGCATTCAAAATTCAACCATTGAAACTGTTGCTGAGGCATCTTTTGGATAAGGATAGAATTGAGTGTAATGGGTTTTGAATGCCCGCATAGCATTGGCTACTGGAAGGATAATGGACTGCGGAGGGAAAAATAAGGTATTCAAACCATGGCTCACGAATATCCTACTTGAACAATAGCACACCTTGAATTCATTAGAAACACATTTTTTTCAGTTTGGAGGGCACCATAGAATCATACTTCAGTAAATACAAAATGCACATAACAACACAAGCCATACAGGGCTAAAAATCAAGAAAATCCACGAAGTGTCATAAGGTAGGATCATGGAAAGCCGCTTTACATCCAACGGGAAGATTTAGCCAAGCAGTCGTTACCATTGCAAAGGGCACTACAAGTCCTGGATTCTGAGAACTGAAAGCATATAAATTTTTCTCAGCCTGCTACGGAAAATTTTACTGTTGAATGACTCTAGAACGCTAGGTGGTAGTAATTCTAACCACCTAGCGCATCTATAGAATAAGTACTTTGAGATTTTTGACTGGTTCTTTCTATGGACTTTAGGACAATGCAGTGTAAACAAACCAGTTCGTCCTCTACAAGGCCTAAATATCCAGTACTTGCTTGGTTCGAGTTTGACCTCACATTTGAGAATTTTGAAACAGAAAACCGAATCGTTGAACACGCGACGATAAAGCAGACTTTTCAGACTAAACTTTGCCTTTCTTTCTTCATAACTTAGCATACCCCGAGGGTAGTCGGGATTCGGAAAACATCGAAACCTCAAAATTTTAGTGGAAGTCTGTTGCACTTTTTCAAGCTTCATTTGTAGTTTTCTTGTATGGGACTCCAAATTTGCGAACCGTATTCCAAAACTGGTACGACATACAGTACCGAGCAAATTTTTTGCAAAGAAAGCGTTTTGCGGCGTTTTTTGCGCTCACAAAGCGCCTCAACGCCATAACTTGCTTCAAAGTGGTCCAATTTCAATTCTAAAGTCATTTCTGGATTGCTTCCATTTAGTCCTATACGATAGTGTTCCAAAAGAATAGATTCAACTCCGAAAGTTTATCGAAATTTGCATATTTGCACCTCTAAACCCCTTATAATGAACTGATCAGACGGTCATGATAACAGAAATCTGTCATTTTTTGACCTGTGGTCGATGTGAATTTTAGAAGGAAATACACATTTTTCAACAAAATGCTAGAGTTAAAAGAGCTTTCAACACATACCATTACATTCGCCTTACTGAGTGGAACACGAAAACTATCTGAAAAAACTCATTTAGTCAACTTTGAAGCGAGTTATGGCGATGCGGCGCTTTGTGAACTCAAAAAACGCCGCAAAACGCCGTTTTTGCAAAAAATATGCTCGGTACTGTATGCTTTGTAAAGTTTGATCAAAATACTAAAGTCATGGCACTTTATGTTTCTGTAAATTTTAAACATGACTGAAAAAGTCTTTCGAACGATCGTGTTTATAAGTGTTTCAAAATTCAAGCTGGAGTTGACTATAATTCCCAAATCGCGAACCTCTTGTGACTCTTTAATGCTGAAATTATTAAAGCTATATTTTGAAGGAGCGATATTGCGAAGGTGTAGCAATGAAGTTTTCGACAAATTGACAGGAATTTCCCAAACAGACCCCCAATCTACAATATTTGCTATGGACTGTGATAAAGCTAGAGAAACCTCTGTCTGAGTCTCATTATCATAAGTACCGTATACATTGATGTCGTCAGCATACATCTGTATCTTAATTGAGGGATGCGTCGCTAACTTGGCTGGTAGGTCATGCGTATAAATAAGAAACAAAAGCGGAGACAAAACGCCTCCTTGAGGCACACCACTGGTGCAAGAGTAAGGTGATGAGAAAGAGTTTTCAACCTTAACACACATATGCCTGTCTTTCAAATAGGATCTTAGCCAATCGAGCAATGGACCAACGACACCAGGATTACATAGCTTAACTAGCAACTTTTCGTGATTAACTTTATCGAAGGCCTTCGACAAATCAAAGTAGATTATATCAATCGAATTTCCCCTGTTAATAGCCGAATACCAATCGAAAACACAGTCTGCCAGCTGAGTCACTGTAGATGCACCAGCTGTAAAAACGTGCTGTTCGAAAGGGATAGAATTTATTTAGCTAGAAAAGAAGCCCAGCTTATCACGAATCAGTCTTTCCATTATTTTCACCGGAGCGGGCGTAATGCTAATGGGTCGAAAAGCAGAAAGGCAATTAGATAGCGGACTTTTAGGAATGGCTGTTACGATAGCTTCTTTCCAAATTGAAGGTACCTCATTGAAAATTAGAGAAATATTGAATATCATTGATAAAGGCTTGTATAGGGACTGAGCGCAATTTTTGAAAACGATTTGAGGAATTCCATTAAAAGTGGCTGATGATGAGCTTCTCAACGATTTCAATACATGTGGGGAAATCATGAAACTCTCGAGCCTTTGTTGAGCTTCACTTTCATTCGTCAAAGAATCAGTACTATCAGCATTGACAGGGGTAAAGACTGAGGCGAAATACTTGGCCAATGCTTCGGCCTTAGTTTCATTACATGAAAATTTGTTTCCAAATTCATCTTCAAGCTCGGGAAGTTTGCCATGAGTTTTAATTTTATGCCTTATGAGTGAAAAAAGCAACCGTTTGTTACGGTTGGTTGCAGCACGTTTTTCCTGGTTGGCTAAAAAAACGTTTCAAATGATGTTCAAGATCAGAACATGTTTTCAAATACAGTGGGTGGGAAGTGCGTATCATCAGAGTACGAAAAAGACAGAGTTTTTGTGCGATCAGATTTAATATATGTTTAGGATAGTGAGGTTTAGGTGATTCTTGAACAGTGAACGGCACGAATATAGCTAACAAGGGAAGTATAAAAAGCGTAGGTCGGATCTGCCAAAACGACTAGTATGGTTAGTATCTCTTCTGGCTCAATAGTAAAAATGCGCAGTATCCCGCAGCGAGCGGCAGGTTCAAAAAAGTTATGAGCATTTTTTAAGCCTGGAGAAAAGGCAAGGGTACCCATCAGGCATTTTTTTGGAGTTTCAAAAAATTTTCTCGGATTTAGCTCAAAAGTTGTATGTAGGGGTAATCTAGGGTGGTGAACACGAATCTGGAGTCCATTTGTCTAAATTTTGAGGTTTACTGTAGGTTACGGTAGGTAACATGTCATTTAGGGGTCAAAACCCACCTTAGTATTTTGAAAATCGACAAACGGACGTTAAATTCGTATTCTCCACCCCGAACAACCCCCGTATACAAATTTTGAGTAAAATCTGAGATTTTGACCAAACTACCGTATACCCACCGTAATCTACGGTAATCTGCAAAAAATTGATAAACGGACTCCAGATTCGTGTTTAGCACTCCAAATAACCCTCAGCAAATGATTTTGAGACATATATATCGTAGAAAACCGGAAATCTCGAAAGTGGCGTTTTTCCCTCGAAATTTTCCCCGGTTGGGAAGCTTCAAACGAAATTAGCCGATAACTTAGGAAAATCGACTAATAAATCACAGAATCGTGATCAGCGCCCCAAAAAACTCCCCTGGAAGAATTTTAAGTCAATTCTGGAACATTTTTCTAAAACGCTTCCAGAGCCCTCAATGAGTAGAAATAAGCGCCCAACCGAAAATCCGTACAAGTCCAAAACGCTGTCAGTCTGGACAAAGTACGGAAAATGTTCGTTCACCCAAAATTTGCTCAGGGTGGTAGTTTCGGGTGCTGAACACATTTATGAGGTCCGTTTTCGGATTTTCTGAAGAATAACGCGCTTTTTGGAAGGTGCAAAAAGCACAAAAAATGAGCTTTTTAAGCTTGTAGCTTCTTGGAGCCTGCGGCTCGGGGCGGAATACTGCGCAGTTTTACTATTGAGCCACAAGAGATACTAACGACAGTAGTCGTTTTAGCAGATCAGACCTACGCTTTGTATACTTCTCTTGTAAGCCAGAATATACCGCGCTGCAAAACCGTTTGTATACGTCATTACCTGATCTTTAAAATATATTAATGCGATGTATCGCTACCTCCATCCTTGATGTTGTTTTTGAACCTGTCAGCTCATGTGTCCAAACATGATGCTGCCACGGTCAACAGCATTCGCTAATGTAGTGCCTTCGAAGTGGTGGGTAACCTGAGTTGAGCAGTGAGTATCATCAATGCTTGACGGGAAAAGTGGCGCGCGGGAAAACGTAGGGAGGATGGCTATTGATCGAATGATTTGACGCACAATTGCTGAGCGCGGCTTCCTCCTACTGGATAGACATTGACGATGGCGCTCATTTCGTGCTCTGGCTGCCACTTTGCCATCTTAGGGGAGAGGAGACTTGCACGTTCAACCTTCAAAGCAGGGCTGTGCGGAACTGTTCCGTTCCCGATTCCATTTCCGTATTTCCGGTGATTTTTCGGCTGCTCCGTTCCGCTTCCTTTTCCTACTTTTTGGTCCCGGAAACGGAAGAACAATTGCTTTATAGGTTGGGGGACTAGGCAAGGATGTTTGAAGGAATTTCGACCTCTTGTTTTCAATTGAATATATATATATATATATATATATATATATATATATATATATATATATATATATATATATATATATATATATATATATATATATATATATATATATATATATATATATATATATATATATATATATAAACTAGTGACCCTTCGGGTCCCTAGCCCGTGGCGGCCACTTGACTTTGAGGCAGCGTACCCTGTTTCAGAGACTTTTTCTCGGTTCTATCGCTTGCGCGTGCACATATGCTGCATCTCCTTCTCTCCCATACTGCGCACGGATGAGCTTCGCCGACGCCCTCAATTCATCATACGCAGTATTCGCTTGCCTTCGCCAAACGAAGGGCCAGCTTCGCCGACCCCATTCCATCATGAGCAATCTTCGTTTGGCCCCGCCAAACGAAGGGCCGGCTTCGCCGACCCCCTTCCATCATGTGCAGTGTTCGTTTGGTTTCGCCAAACGAAGGGTCGGCTTCTCCGACCACCTTCCATCATGAGCGATATTCGTTTGGCTTCGCCAAGCGAAGGGCCGGCTTCGCCGACCCCCTTCCATCATGTGCAGTGTTCGTTTAGCCCCGCCAAACGAAGGGCCGGCTTCGCCGACCCCATTCCATCATGAGCAATCTTCGTTTGGCTTCGTCAAACGAAGGGCCGGCTTCTCCGACCACCTTCCATCATGAGCGATATTCGTTTGGCTTCGCCAAGCGAAGGGCCGGCTTCGCCGACCCCCTTCCATCATGAGCAATCTTCGTTTGGCGAAGCTAAACGAAGGTCCGGCTTCGCCGACCCCTTCCATCATGAGCATTAGTCGTTTGGCTCGGCCAAACGAAGGGCCGTCTTCGCCGATTCCCTTCCATCATGAGCGCTATTCGTTTGGCTTCGCCAAACAAAGGACCGGCTTCGCCGACCCCCTTCCATCATGTGAAGTGTTCGTTTGGCGTCGCCAAACGAAGGACCGGCTTCTCCGACCCCCTTCCATCATGTGAAGTGTTCGTTTGGCGTCGCCAAACGAAGGACCGGCTTCGCCGACCCCCTTCCATCATGTGCAGTGTTCGTTTGGTTTCGCCAAACGAAGGGCCGGCTTCTCCGACCCCCTTCCATCATGTGGAGTGTTCGTTTGGCTTCGCCAAACGAAGGGCCGGCTTCGCCGACCACCTTCCATCATGAGCGATATTCGTTTGGCGAAGCTAAGCCAAGGGCAGGCTTCGCCGACCCCTTCCATCATGAGCAATAGTCGTTTGGCTTCGCCAAACGAAGGGCCGGCTTCGCCGACCACCTTCCATCATGAGCGATATTCGTTCGGCGAAGCTAAACCAAGGGCCGGCTTCGCCGACCCCTTCCATCATGAGCATTAGTCGCTTGGCTTGGCCAAACGAATACCGGTCATGATTGAAGGTGGTCGGCGGAGCCGGCCTTTCGTTTCCTTCGTTTAACAAAGCCAAACGAACACTGCACATGATGGAAGGGGGTCGGTGAAGCCGGCCCTTCGTTTGGCGAAGCCAAGCGAACACCGCACGTGACGAAAGGGGGTCGGCGAAGCCGGTCCTTCGCTTGGCGAAGCCAAACGAACACTTCACATGATGAAAGGGGGTCGGAGAAGCCGGCCCTTCGTTTGGCGAAGCCAAACGAACACTGCACATGATGGAAGGGGGTCGGCGAAGTCGGCCCTTCGCTTAGCGAAGCCAAACGATTACTAATCATCAATGAAAAAGGATCGGCAAAGCCGGCCCTTCGTTTGGCGAAACCAAACGAAAACTGCACATGATGGAAGGGGGTCGGCGAAGCCGGCCCTTCGTTTGGCGAAGCCAAACGAACACTGCACATGATGAAAGGGGGTCGGCGAAGCCGGCCCTTCGCTTAGCGAAGCCAAACGATCACTAATCATCAATGAAAAAGGATCGGCGAAGCCGGCCCTTCTTTTGGCGAAACCAAACGAACACTGCACATGATGGAAGGGGGTTGGAGAAGCCGGCCCTTCGTTTGGCGAAGCCAAACAAACACTTCACATGATGGAAGGGGGTCGGCGAAGCCGGCCCTTCGTTTGGCGAAACCAAACGAACACTGCACATGATGGAAGGGAGTCGGAGAAGCCGGCCCTTCGTTTGGCGAAGCCAAACGAACACTTCACATGATGAAAGGGGGTCGGCGAAGCCAGCCCTTCGTTTGGCGATACCAAACGAAAACTGCACATGATGGAAGGGGGTCGGCGAAGCCGGCCCTTCGTTTGGCGAAACCAAGCGAGCACTGCACATGATGAAAGGGGGTCGGCGAAGCCGGCCCTTCGTTTGGCGAAGCCAAACGAATATCGCTCATGATGAAAGGGGGTCGGAGAAGCCGGTCCTTCGTTTGGCGAAGCCAAACGAACACTCCACATGATGAAAGGGGGTTGGCGAAGCCGGCCCTTCGCTTGTCGAAGCGAAACTAATAATCCACTTGATGGAAGGGGGTCGGCGGAGCCGGCCCTTCGTTTGGCGAAGCCAAACGAATATCGCTCATGATGGAAGGTGGTCGGAGAAGCCGGCCCTTCGTTTGGCGAAGCCAAACGAACACCGCACGTGACGAAAGGGGGTCGGCGAAGCCGGTCCTTCGTTTGGCGAAGCCAAACGAACACTTCACATGATGAAAGGGGGTCGGAGAAGCCGGTCCTTCGTTTGGCGAAGCCAAACGAACACTTCACATGATGAAAGGGGGTTGGCGAAGCCGGCCCTTCGTTTGGCGAAACCAAACGAACACTGCACATGATGGAAGGGGGTCGGCGAAGCCGGCCCTTCGTTTGGCGAAACCAAACGAACACTGCACATGATGGAAGGGGGTCGGCGAAGCCGGTCCTTCGTTTGGCGAAACCAAACAAATACTTCACATGATGGAAGGGGGTCGTCGAAGCCGGCCCTTCGTTTGGCGAAACCAAACGAACACTGCACATGATGGAAGGGGTCGGCGAAGCCGGCCCTTCGTTTGGCGAAACCAAACGAACACTGCACATGATGGAAGGGGTCGGCGAAGCCGGTCCTTCGTTTGGCGAAGCCAAACAAATACTACATGATGGAAGGGGTCGGAGAAGCCGGCCCTTCGTTTGGCGAAGCCAAACGAACACTGCACATGATGAAAGGTGGTCGGCGAAGCCGGCCCTTCGTTTGGCGAAACCAAACGAAAACTGCACATGATGGTAGGGGGTCGGCGAAGCCGGCCCTTCGCTTAGCGAAGCCAAACGATCACTAATCATCAATGAAAAAGGATCGGCGAAGCCGGCCCTACGTTTGGCGAAGCCAAGCGAACACTGCACATGATGAAAGGGGGTCGGCGAAGCCGGCCCTTCGTTTGGCGAAACCAGACGAACACTGCACATGATGGAAGGGGGTCGGCGAAGCCGGCCCTTCGTTTGGCGAAACCAAACGAACACTGCACATGATGGAAGGGGGTCGGCGAAGCCGGTCCTTCGTTTGGCGAAGCCAAACAAATACTTCACATGATGGAAGGGGGTCGGAGAAGCCGGCCCTTCGTTTGGCGAAGCCAAACGAACACTGCACATGATGGAAGGGGGTCGGCGAAGCCGGCCCTTCGTTTGGCGAAACCAAACGAACACTGCACATGATGGAAGGGGGTCGGCGAAGCCGGTCCTTCGTTTGGCGAAGCCAAACAAATACTTCACATGATGGAAGGGGGTCGGAGAAGCCGGCCCTTCGTTTGGCGAAGCCAAACGAACACTTCACATGATGAAAGGGGGTCGGCGAAGCCGGCCCTTCGTTTGGCGAAACCAAACGAAAACTGCACATGATGGTAGGGGGTCGGCGAAGCCGGCCCTTCGCTTAGCGAAGCCAAACGATCACTAATCATCAATGAAAAAGGATCGGCGAAGCCGGCCCTACGTTTGGCGAAGCCAAGCGAACACTGCACATGATGAAAGGGGGTCGGCGAAGCCGGCCCTTCGTTTGGCGAAACCAAACGAACACTGCACATGATGGAAGGGGGTCGGAGAAGCCGGCCCTTCGCTTAGCGAAGCCAAACGATTACTAATCATCAATGAAAAAGGATCGGCGAAGCCGGCCCTTCGTTTGGCGGGGCCAAACGAACACTGCACATGATGGAAGGGGGTCGGCGAAGCCGGCCCTTCGTTTGGCGAAACCAAACGATCACTAATCATCAATGAAAAAGGATCGGCGAAGTCGGCCCTTCGTTTGGTGGGGCCAAACGAACACTGCACATGATGGAAGGGGGTCGGCGAAGCCGGCCCTTCGTTTGGCGAAGCCAAACGAATATCGCTCATGATGAAAGGGGGTTGGCGAAGCCGGCCCTTCGCTTAGCGAAGCCAAACGATCACTAATCATCAATGGAAAAGGATCGGCGAAGCCGGCCCTTCGTTTGGCGAAACCAAACGAACACTGCACATGATGGAAGGGGGTCGGAGAAGCCGGCCCTTCGTTTGGCGAAGCCAAACAAACACTTCACATGATGGAAGGGGGTCGGCGAAGCCGGCCCTTCGTTTGGCGAAACCAAACGAACACTGCACATGATGGAAGGGAGTCGGAGAAGCCGGCCCTTCGTTTGGCGAAGCCAAACGAACACTGCACATGATGGAAGGGGGTCGGCGAAGCCGGCCCTTCGTTTGGCGAAGCCAAACGAATATCGCTCATGATGAAAGGGGGTCGGAGAAGCCGGTCCTTCGTTTGGCGGAGCCAAACGAACACTTCACATGATGAAAGGGGGTTGGCGAAGCCGGCCCTTCGCTTGTCGAAGCGAAACTAATAATCCACTTGATGGAAGGGGGTCGGCGAAGCCGGCCCTTCGTTTGGCGAAGCCAAACGAATATCGCTCATGATGGAAGGTGGTCGGAGAAGCCGGCCCTTCGTTTGGCGAAGCCAAACGAACACCGCACGTGACGAAAGGGGGTCGGCGAAGCCGGTCCTTCGTTTGGCGAAGCCAAACGAACACTTCACATGATGAAAGGGGGTCGGAGAAGCCGGTCCTTCGTTTGGCGAAGCCAAACGAACACTTCACATGATGAAAGGGGTTGGCGAAGCCGGCCCTTCGTTTGGCGAAACCAAACGAACACTGCACATGATGGAAGGGGGTCGGCGAAGCCGGCCCTTCGTTTGGCGAAACCAAACGAACACTGCACATGATGGAAGGGGGTCGGCGAAGCCGGTCCTTCGTTTGGCGAAGCCAAACAAATACTTCACATGATGGAAGGGGGTCGGAGAAGCCGGCCCTTCGTTTGGCGAAGCCAAACGAACACTGCACATGATGGAAGGGGGTCGGCGAAGCCGGCCCTTCGTTTGGCGAAACCAAACGAACACTGCACATGATGGAAGGGGGTCGGCGAAGCCGGTCCTTCGTTTGGCGAAGCCAAACAAATACTTCACATGATGGAAGGGGGTCGGAGAAGCCGGCCCTTCGTTTGGCGAAGCCAAACGAACACTTCACATGATGAAAGGGTCGGCGAAGCCAGCCCTTCGTTTGGCGAAACCAAACGAAAACTGCACATGATGGAAGGGGGTCGGCGAAGCCGGTCCTTCGCTTAGCGAAGCCAAACGATCACTAATCATCAATGAAAAAGGATCGGCGAAGCCGGCCCTACGTTTGGCGAAGCCAAGCGAACACTGCACTTGATGGAAGGGGGCCGGCGAAGCCGGCCCTTCGTTTGGCGAAACCAAACGAACACTGCACATGATGGAAGGGGGTCGGCGAAGCCGGCCCTTCGTTTGGCGAAGCCAAACGATTACTAATCATCAATGAAAAAGGATCGGCGAAGTCGGCCCTTCGTTTGGCGAAACCAAACGAACACTGCACATGATGGAAGGGGGTCGGCGAAGCCGGCCCTTCGTTTGGCGAAGCCAAACGAACACTAATCATCAATGAAAAAGGATCGGCGAAGCCGGCCCTTCGTTTGGCGGGGCCAAACGAACACTGCACATGATGGAAGGGGGTCGGCGAAGCCGGCCCTTCGTTTGGCGAAACCAAACGAACACTGCACATGATGGAAGGGGGTCGGCGAAGCCGGCCCTTCGCTTAGCGAAGCCAAACGATCACTAATCATCAATGAAAAAGGATCGGCGAAGCCGGCCCTTCGTTTGGCGAAACCAAACGAACACTGCACATGATGGAAGGGGGTCGGCGAAGCCGGCCCTTCGTTTGGCGAAGCCAAACGAACACTGCACATGATGGAAGGGGGTCGGCGAAGCCGGTCCTTCGTTTGGCGAAGCCAAACAAATACTTCACATGATGGAAGGGGGTCGGAGAAGCCGGCCCTTCGTTTGGCGAAGCCAAACGAACACTTCACATGATGGAAGGGGGTCGGCGAAGCCGGCCCTTCGTTTGGCGAAACCAAACGAAAACTGCACATGATGGTAGGGGGTCGGCGAAGCCGGCCCTTCGCTTAGCGAAGCCAAACGATCACTAATCATCAATGAAAAAGGATCGGCGAAGCCGGCCCTTCGTTTAGCGAAACCAAGCGAACACTGCACATGATGAAAGGGGGTCGGCGAAGCCGGCCCTTCGTTTGGCGAAACCAAACGAACACTGCACATGATGGAAGGGGGTCGGAGAAGCCTGCCCTTCGCTTTGCAAAGCCAAACGATTACTAATCATCAATGAAAAGGATCGGCGAAGCCGGCCCTTCGTTTGGCGAAGCCAAACGAACACTGCACATGATGGAAGGGGGTCGGAGAAGCCGGCCCTTCGTTTAGCGAAGCCAAACGATCACTAATCATCAATGAAAAAGGATCGGCGAAGCCGGCCCTTCGTTTGGCGGGGCCAAACGAACACTGCACATGATGGAAGGGGGTCGGAGAAGCCGGCCCTTCGTTTGGCGAAGCCAAACGAACATTTCACATGATGAAAGGGGGTCGGCGAAGCCGGTGGTCGGCGAAGCCGGCCCTTCGCTTAGCAAAGCCAAACGATCACTAATCATCAATGAAAAAGGATCGGCGAAGCCGGCCCTTCGTTTGGCGGGGCCAAACGAACACTGCACATGATGAAATGGGGTCGGAGAAGCCGGTCCTTCGTTTGGCAAAGCCAAACGAACACTTCACATGATGAAAGGGGGTCGGCGAAGCCGGTCCTTCGTTTGGCTAACCCAACCGAACACTGCACATGATGGAAGGGGGTCGGCGAAGCCGGCCCTTCGTTTGGCGAAGCCAAACGAACACTTCACATGATGAAAGGGGGTCGGAGAAGCCGGCCCTTCGTTTGGCGAAGCCAAACGAACACCGCACGTGACGAAAGGGAGTCGGCGAAGCCGGTCCTTCGTTTGGCGAAGCCAAACGAACACTGCACATGATGAAAGGGGGTCGGAGAAGCCGGTTCTTTGTTTGGCTAAGCCAAACGAACACTCTACATGATGGAAGGGGGTCATCGAAGCCGGCCCTTCGTTTGGCGAAGCCAAACGAATATCGCTCATGGTGGAAAGACTCGGCGAAGCCGGCCCTTTGTTTGGCGAAGCCAAACGAACACTGCACATGATGGAAGGGGGTCGGCGAAGCCGGCCCTCCGTTTGGCGAAGCGAAACGTACACTCCACATGATGAAAGGGGGTCGGAGAAGCCGGCCCTCCGTTTGGCGAAGCGAAACGTACACTCCACATGATGAAAGGGGGTCGGAGAAGCCGGCCCTTCGTTTGGCGAAACCAAACGAACACTGCACATGATGGAAGGGGTCGGCGAAGCCGGCCCTTCGTTTGGCGAAACCAAACGAACACTGCACATGATGGAAGGGGTCGGCGAAGCCGGTCCTTCGTTTGGCGAAGCCAAACGAATACTTCACATGATGGAAGGGGTCGGAGAAGCCGGCCCTTCGTTTGGCGAAGCCAAACGAACACTGCACATGATGGAAGGGGTCGGCGAAGCCGGCCCTTCGTTTGGCGAAACCAAACGAACACTGCACATGATGGAAGGGGTCGGCGAAGCCGGTCCTTCGTTTGGCGAAGCCAAACAAACACTTCACATGATGGAAGGGGTCGGCGAAGCCAGCCCTTCGTTTGGCGAAACCAAACGAACACTGCACATGATGGAAGGGGTCGGCGAAGCCGGCCCTTCGCTTAGCGAAGCCAAACGATCACTAATCATCAATGAAAAGGATCGGCGAAGCCAGCCCTTCGTTTGGCGAAGCCAAACGAACACTGCACATGATGGAAGGGGTCGGCGAAGCCGGCCTTCGTTTGGCGAAGCCAAACGAACACTGCACATGATGGAAGGGGGTCGGCGAAGCCGGCCCTTCGTTTGGCGAAACCAAACGAACACTGCACATGATGAAAGGGGGGCGGCGGAGCCGGCCCTTCGTTTGGCGGGGCCAAAAGAACACCGCACATGATGGAAGGGGGGCGAAGCCGGCCCTTCGTTTGGCGAAGCCAAACGATCACTAATCATCAATGAAAAAGGATCGGCGAAGCCGGCCCTTCGTTTGGCGAAGCCAAACGAACACTTCACATGATGAAAGGGGGTCGGCGAAGCCGGCCCTTCGTTTGGCGAAACCAAACGAACACTGCACATGATGGAAGGGGGTCGGCGAAGCCGGCCCTTCGCTTAGCGAAGCCAAACGATCACTAATCATCAATGAAAAAGGATCGGCGAAGCCGGCCCTTCGTTTGGCGAAACCAAACGAACACTGCACATGATGGAAGGGGGTCGGCGAAGCCGGCCCTTCGTTTGGCGAAACCAAACGAACACTGCACATGATGGAAGGGGGTCGGCGAAGCCGGCCCTTCGTTTGGCGAAACCAAACGAACACTGCACATGATGGAAGGGGGTCGGAGAAGCCGGCCCTTCGTTTGGCGAAGCCAAACGAACACTTCACATGATGAAAGGGGGTCGGCGAAGCCAGCCCTTCGTTTGGCGAAACCAAACGAACACTTCACATGATGAAAGGGGGTCGGCGAAGCCAGCCCTTCGTTTGGCGAAACCAAACGAAAACTGCACATGATGGAAGGGGGTCGGAGAAGCCGGCTCTTCGTTTGGCGAAACCAAACGAATACTGCACATGATGGAAGGGGGTCGGCGAAGCCGGCCCTTCGTTTGGCGAAGCCAAACGAACACTGCACATGATGGAAGGGAGGCGGCAAAGCCGGTCCTTCGTTTGGCGAAGCCAAACGAACACTTCACATGATAAAAGGAGGTCGGAAAAGCCGGCCCTCCGTTTGGCGAAGCCAAACGAACACTGCACATGATGGAAGGGGGGGCGGAGCCGGCCCTTCGTTTGGCGAAACCAAACGAACACTGCACATGATGGAAGGGGGGTCGGCGAAGCCGGCCCTTCGATTGGCGAAACCAAACGAACACTGCACATGATGGAAGGGGTCGGCGAAGCCGGTCCTTCGCTTGGCGAAGCCAAACGAACACTTCACATGATGGAAGGGGGTCGGCAAAGCCGGCCCTTCGTTTGGCGAAGCCAAACAAACACTGCACATGATGGAAGGGGGTCGGCGAAGCCGGCCCTTCGTTTGGCGAAACCAAACGAACACTGCACATGATGGAAGGGGGTCGGCGAAGCCGGTCCTTCGTTTGGCGAAGCCAAACAAATACTTCACATGATGGAAGGGGGTCGGAGAAGCCGGCCCTTCGTTTGGCGAAGCCAAACGAACACTTCACATGATGAAAGGGGGTCGGCGAAGCCGGCCCTTCGTTTGGCGAAACCAAACGAAAACTGCACATGATGGTAGGGGGTCGGCGAAGCCGGCCCTTCGCTTAGCGAAGCCAAACGATCACTAATCATCAATGAAAAAGGATCGGCGAAGCCGGCCCTTCGTTTGGCGGGGCCAAACGAACACTGCACATGATGAAAGGGGGTCGGCGAAGCCGGCCCTTCGTTTGGCGAAACCAAACGAACACTGCACATGATGGAAGGGGGTCGGAGAAGCCGGCCCTTCGCTTAGCGAAGCCAAACGATTACTAATCATCAATGAAAAAGGATCGGCGAAGCCGGCCCTTCGTTTGGCGGGGCCAAACGAACACTGCACATGATGGAAGGGGGTCGGCGAAGCCGGCCCCGCGTTTGGCGGAACCACACCATCATTAATCATGATGGAAAGGATCGGCGAAGCCGGCCCTTCGTTTGGCGAAACCAAACGAACACTGCACATGATGGAAGGGGTCGGCGAAGCTGGCCCTTCGTTTGGCGAAGCCAAACGAACACTTCACATGATGAAAGGGGTCGGCGAAGCCGGCCCTTCGTTTGGCGGAGCCAAACGAACACTGCACATGATGAAATGGGGTCGGAGAAGCCGGTCCTTCGTTTGGCAAAGCCAAACGAACACTTCACATGATGAAAGGGGGTCGGCGAAGCCGGTCCTTCGTTTGGCGAAGCCAAACGAACACTTCACATGATGAAAGGGGGTCGGAGAAGCCGGTCCTTCGTTTGGCGAAGCCAAACGAACACTGCACATGATGGAAGGGGGTCGGCGAAGCCGGTCCTTCGTTTGGCGAAGCCAAACGAACACTCCACATGATGGAAGGGGGTCGGCGAAGCCGGCCCTTCGTTTGGCGGTCAAACGAACACTCCACATGATGAAAGGGGGTCGGCGAAGCCGGCCCTTCGTTTGGCAAAACCAAACAAAAACTGCACATGATGGTAGGGGGTCGGCGAAGCCGGCCCTTCGCTTAGCGAAGCCAAACGATCACTAATCATCAAAGAAAAAGGATCGGCGAAGCCGGTCCTTCGTTTGGCGAAGCCAAACAAATACTTCACATGATGGAAGGGGGTCGGAGAAGCCGGCCCTTCGTTTGGCGAAGCCAAACGAACACTTAACATGATGAAAGGGGGTCGGCGAAGCCGGCCCTTCGTTTGGCGAAACCAAACGAACACTGCACATGATGGAAGGGGGTCGACGAAGCCGGCCCTTCGTTTGGCGAAGCCAAACGAAAACTGCACATGATGAAAGGGGGTCGGCGAAGCCGGCCCTTCGTTTGGCGAAACCAAACGAACACTGCACATGATGGAAGGGGGTCGGCGAAGCCGGCCCTTCGTTTGGCGAAACCAAACGAACACTGCACATGATGGAAGGGGGTCGGCGAAGCCGGCCCTTCGTTTGGCGAAACCAAACGAACACTGCACATGATGAAAGGGGGTCGGCGAAGCCGGCCCTTCGTTTGGCGAAGCCAAACTAACACTGCACATGATGGAAGGGGTCGGCGAAGCCGCCCTGCGTTTGGCGAACCCAAACGAACACTGCACATGATGGAAGGGGGTCGGCGAAGCCGGTCCTTCGTTTGGCGGGGCCAAACGAACACTGCACATGATGGAAGGGGGTCGGCGAAGCCGGCCCTTCGTTTGGCGAAACCAAACGAACACTGCACATGATGGAAGGGGGTCGGCGAAGCCGGTCCTTCGTTTGGCGAAGCCAAACGAACACTTCACATGATGAAAGGGGGTCGGAGAAGCCGGTCCTTCGTTTGGCGAAGCCAAACGAACACTTCACATGATGAAAGGGGTTTGGCGAAGCCGGCCCTTCGTTTGGCGAAACCAAACGAACACTGCACATGATGGAAGGGGGTCGGCGAAGCCGGCCCTTCGTTTGGCGAAACCAAACGATCACTAATCATCAATGAAAAAGGATCGGCGAAGCCGGCCCTTCGTTTGGCGAAACCAAACGAACACTGCACATGATGGAAGGGGTCGGCGAAACTGGTCCTTCGTTTGGCGAAGCCAAACAAAAACTGAACATGATGGAAGGGTGTCGGCGAAGCCGGCCCTTCGTTTGGCGAAACCAAACGAACACTGCCCATGATGGAGGGGGGTCGGCGAAGCCGGCCCTTCGTTTGGCGAAACCAAAGGAACACTGCCCATGATGGAAGGGGTCGGCGAAGCCGGCCCTTCGCTTAGCGAAGCCAAACGATCACTAATCATCAATGAAAAGGATCGGCGAAGCCGGCCCTTCGTTTGGCGAAGCCAAACGAACACTGCACATGATGAAAGGTGGTCGGCGAAGCCGGCCCTTCGTTTGGCGAAACCAAACGAAAACTGCACATGATGGTAGGGGGTCGGCGAAGCCGGCCCTTCGCTTAGCGAAGCCAAACGATCACTAATCATCAATGAAAAAGGATCGGCGAAGCCGGCCCTTCGTTTGGCGAAACCAAACGAACACTGCACATGATGGAAGGGGGTCGGCGAAGCCGGCCCTTCGTTTGGCGAAACCAAACGAACACTGCACATGATGAAAGGGGGTCGGCGAAGCCGGCCCTTCGTTTGGCGAAACCAAACGAACACTGCACATGATGAAAGGGGGTCGGCGAAGCCGGCCCTTCGTTTGGCGAAGCCAAACGAAAACTGCACTTGATGGAAGGGGGTCGGCGAAGCCGGCCCTTCGTTTGGCGAAGCCAAGCGAACACTGCACATGATGAAAGGGGGTCGGCGAAGCCGGCCCTTCGTTTGGCGAAACCAAACGAACACTGCACATGATGGAAGGGGGTCGGCGAAGCCGGCCCTTCGTTTGGCGAAGCCAAACGAACACTGCACATGATGGAAGGGGGTCGGCGAAGCCGGCCCTTCGTTTGGCGAAGCCAAACGAACACTGCACATGATGGAAGGGGGTCGGCGAAGCCGGTCCTTCGTTTGGCGAAGCCAAACGAACACTTCACATGATGAAAGGGGGTCGGCGAAGCCGGCCCTTCGTTTGGCGAAACCAAACGAACACTGCACATGATGGAAGGGGGTCGGCGAAGCCGGTCCTTCGTTTGGCGAAGCCAAACAAATACTTCACATGATGGAAGGGGGTCGGAGAAGCCGGCCCTTCGTTTGGCGAAGCCAAACGAACACTTCACATGATGAAAGGGGGTCGGCGAAGCCGGCCCTTCGTTTGGCGAAACCAAACGAACACTGCACATGATGGAAGGGGGTCGGCGAAGCCGGCCCTTCGCTTAGCGAAGCCAAACGATCACTAATCATCAATGAAAAAGGATCGGCGAAGCCGGCCCTTCGTTTGGCGGGGCCAAACGAACACTGCACATGATGGAAGGGGGTCGGAGAAGCCGGCCCTTCGTTTGGCGAAGCCAAACGAACACTTCACATGATGAAAGGGGGTCGGCGAAGCCGGCCCTTCGTTTGGCGAAACCAAACGAACACTGCACATGATGGAAGGGGGTCGGCGAAGCCGGTCCTTCGTTTGGCGAAGCCAAACGAACACTTCACATGATGAAAGGGGTCGGCGAAGCCGGCCCTTCGTTTGGCGAAACCAAACGAACACTGCACATGATGGAAGGGGTCGACGAAGCCGGCCCTTCGTTTGGCGAAGCCAAACGAACACTTCACATGATGGAAGGGTCGGCGAAGCCGGCCCTTCGTTTGGCGAAGCCAAACGAACACTGCACATGATGGAAGGGGTCGGCGAAGCCGGCCCTTCGTTTGGCGAAACCAAACGAACACTGCACATGATGGAAAGGGGTCGGCGAAGCCGGCCCTTCGCTTAGCGAAGCCAAACGATCACTAATCATCAATGAAAAGGATCGGCGAAGCCAGCCCTTCGTTTGGCGAAGCCAAACGAACACTGCACATGATGGAAGGGGGTCGGAGAAGCCGGTCCCTCGTTTGGCGAAGCCAAACGAACACTTCACATGATGAAAGGGGGTCGGCGAAGCCGGCCCTTCGTTTGGCGAAACCAAACGAACACTGCACATGATGGAAGGGGGTCGGCGAAGCCGGCCCTTCGTTTGGCGAAGCCAAACGAACACTGCACATGATGGAAGGGGGTCGGCGAAGCCGGTCCTTCGTTTGGCGAAGCCAAACAAATACTTCACATGATGGAAGGGGGTCGGAGAAGCCGGCCCTTCGTTTGGCGAAGCCAAACGAACACTTCGCATGATGGAAGGGGGTCGGCGAAGCCGGCCCTTCGTTTGGCGAAACCAAACGAACACTGCACATGATGGAAGGGGGTCGGAGAAGCCGGCCCTTCGCTTAGCAAAGCCAAACGATCACTAATCATCAATGAAAAAGGATCGGCGAAGCCGGCCCTTCTTTTGGCGAAGCCATGAGAACACTGCACATGATGGAAGGGGTCGGCGAAGCCGGCCCTTCGTTTGGCGAAACCAAACGAACACTGCACATGATGGAAGGGGTCGGCGAAGCCGGCCCTTCGTTTGGCGAAACCAAACGAACACTGCACATGATGGAAGGGGTCGGCGAAGCCGGCCCTTCGTTTGGCGAAGCCAAACGAACACTGCACATGATGGAAGGGGTCGGCGAAGCCGGCCCTTCGTTTGGCGAAACCAAACGAACACTGCACATGATGGAAGGGGTCGGCGAAGCCGGCCCTTCGTTTGGCGAAGCCAAACGAACACTTCACATGATGGAAGGGGTCGGCGAAGCCGGCCCTTCGTTTGGCGAAACCAAACGAACACTGCACATGATGGAAGGGGTCGGCGAAGCCGGCCCTTCGCTTAGCGAAGCCAAACGATCACTAATCATCAATGAAAAGGATCGGCGAAGCCGGCCCTTCGTTTGGCGAAGCCAAACGAACACTGCACATGATGAAAGGGGTCGGCGAAGCCGGCCCTTCGTTTGGCGAAACCAAACGAACACTGCACATGATGGAAGGGGTCGGCGAAGCCGGCCCTTCGCTTAGCGAAGCCAAACGATTACTAATCATCAATGAAAAGGATCGGCGAAGCCGGCCCTTCGTTTGGCGAAGGCAAACGAACACTGCACATGATGGAAGGGGTCGGCGAAACCGGCCCTTCGTTTGGCGAAGGGAAACGATTACTAATCATCAATGAAAAAGGATCGGCGAAGCCGGCCCTTCGTTTGGCGAGGCCAAACGAACACTGCACATGATGGGAGGGGGTCGGCGAAGCCGGCCCTTCGTTTGGCGAAGCGAAACGAACACTCCTCATGATGGAAGGGGGTCGGCGAAGCCGGCCCTTCGTTTGGCGACGCCAAAAGAACACAGCACATGATGGAGGGGCTCGGCGAAGCCGGCCCTTCGTTTGGCGGAGCCAAACGAACACTGCACATGATGAAAGGGGGTCGGCGAAGCCGGCCCTTCTTTTGGCGAAGCCATGCGAACACTGCACATGATAAAAGGGGGTCGGCGAAGCCGGCCCTTCGTTTGGCGAAACCAAACGAACACTGCACATGATGGAAGGGGGTCGGCGAAGCCGGCCCTTCGTTTGGCGGGGCCAAACGAACACTTCACATAATGGAAGGGGGTCGGAGAAGCCGGCCCTTCGTTTGGCGGGGCCAAACGAACACTGCACATGATGGAAGGGGGTCGGCGAAGCCGGCCCTTCGTTTGGCGAAACCAAACGAACACTGCACATGATGGAAGGGGTCGGCGAAGCCGGTCCTTCGTTTGGCGAAGCCAAACGAACACTTCACATGATGGAAGGGGTCGGCGAAGCCGGCCCTTCGTTTGGCGAAGCCAAACGAACACTTCACATGATGAAAGGGGTCGGCGAAGCCGGCCCTTCGTTTGGCGAAACCAAACGAAAACTGCACATGATGGAAGGGTCGGCGAAGCCGGCCCTTCGCTTAGCGAAGCCAAACGATCACTAATCATCAATGAAAGGATCGGCGAAGCCGGCCCTTCGTTTGGCGGTCAAACGAACACTGCACATGATGGAAGGGGGTCGGCAAATCCGGCCCTCCGTTTGGCGAACCCAAACCAACACTTCACATGATGAAAGGGGGTCGGCGAAGCCGGCCCTTCGTTTGGCGAAACCAAACGAACACTGCACATGATGGAAGGGGGTCGGAGAAGCCGGCCCTTCGTTTGGCGAAGCCAAACGAAAACTGCACTTGATGGAAGGGGGTCGGCGAAGCCGGTCCTTCGTTTGGCGAAACCAAACGAACACTGCACATGATGGAAGGGGTCGGCGAAGCCGGTCCTTCGTTTGGCGGAGCCAAACGAACACTGCACATGATGAAAGGGGGTCGGCGAAGCCGGCCCTTCTTTTGGCGAAGCCATGCGAACACTGCACATGATAAAAGGGGGTCGGCGAAGCCGGCCCTTCGTTTGGCGAAGCCAAACCAACACTCCACATGATGGAAGGGGGTCGGCGAAGCCGGCCCTTCGTTTGGCGAAGCCAAACGGACACTGCACATGATGGAAGGGGGTCGGCGAAGCCGGCCCTTCGTTTGGCAAAGCGAAACGAACACTGCACATGATGGAAGGGGGTCGGGGAAGCCGGCCGTACGTTTGGCGAAGCGAAACGAACACTGCACATGATGGAAGGGGGTCGGCGAAGCCGGCCCTTCGTTTGGCGAAGCGAAACAAACACTCCACATAATGGAAGGGGGTCGGCGAAGCCGGCCCTTCGTTCGGCGAAGCGAAACGAACACACCACATCACTGCACATGATATAAGGGGTCGGCGAAGCCGGCCCTTTGTTTGGCAAAGCCGAACGAACACTGCACATGATGGAAGGGGGTCGGCAAAGCCGGCCCTTTGTTTGACGGAGCCAAACGAACACTGCACATGATGGAAGGGGGTCGGCGAAGCCGGGACTTCGTTTGGCGGAGCCACACGAACACAGCGCAGGATGGAAGGGTTTGGCGAAGCCGGCCCTTTGTTTTGCAAAACCAAGCAATTGCTGCTCATGATGGAAGGAGATCGGCGAAGCTGGCCCTTTGTTTGGCGAAGCCGAACGAACACAGCACATGATGGAAGGGGGTCGGCGAAGCCGGCCTTTTGTTTGGCGAAGCCGAACGATCACTAATCATCAATGAAAAGGATCGGCGAAGCCGGCCCTTCGTTTGGCGAAG
The DNA here is from genome assembly GCA_029168955.1 of Aplectana chamaeleonis. Classification (NCBI taxonomy): domain Eukaryota; kingdom Metazoa; phylum Nematoda; class Chromadorea; order Rhabditida; family Cosmocercidae; genus Aplectana; species Aplectana chamaeleonis. Next base: position 44,661 of record JAPDOI010001568.1, read on the forward strand.
CCAAACGAACACTGCACATGATGAAAGGGGTCGGCGAAGCCGGCCCTTCGTTTGGCGAAACCAAACGAACACTGCACATGATGGAAGGGGTCGGAGAAGCCGGCCCTTCGCTTAGCGAAGCCAAACGATTACTAATCATCAATGAAAAGGATCGGCGAAGCCGGCCCTTCGTTTGGCGAAACCAAACGAACACTGCACATGATGGAAGGGGACGGCAAAGCCGGCCCATCGTTTAGCGAAGCCAAACGATAACTAATCATCAATGAAAAAGGGTCGGCGAAGCCGGCCCTTCGTTTGGCGACGCCAAACGAACATTGCACATGATGGAAGGGAGTCGGCGAAGCCGGCCCTTTGTTTGGCGAAGCCAAACGAACACTGCACATGATGGAAGGGGTCGGCGAAGCCGGTCCTTCGTTTGGCGAAGCCAAACGAACACTGCACATGATGGAAGGGGGTCGGAGAAGCGGGCCCTTCGTCCGGCGAAACCAAACAAACACTGCACATGATGAAAGGGGTCGGCGAAGCCGGCCCTTCGTTTGGCGAAACCAAACGAACACTGCACATGATGGAAAGGGGTCGGCGAAGCCGGCCCTACCTTTGGCGAAGCCAAACGAACACTGCACATGATGGAAGGGGTCGGCGAAGCCGGTCCTTCGTTTGGCGAAGCCAAACGAACATTGCATAGGATGGAAGTGGGTCGGCGAAGCCGGCCCTTCGTTTGGCGAAGGCAAACGAACACTGCACATGATGGAAGGGGTCGGCGAAACCGGCCCTTTGTTTGGCGAGGCCAAACGAACACTTCACATGATGAAAGGGGTCGGCGAAGCCGGCCCTTCGTTTGGCGAAACCAAACGAACACTGCACATGATGGAAGGGGTCGGCGAAGCCGGCCCTTCGTTTGGCGGGGCCAAACAAACACTGCACATGATGGAAGGGGGTCGGCGAAGCCGGTCCTTCGTTTGGCGAAGCCAAACGAACACTTCACATGATGAAAGGGGGTCGGCGAAGCCGGCCCTTCGTTTGGCGAAACCAAACGAAAACTGCACATGATGGTAGGGGGTCGGCGAAGCCGGCCCTTCGCTTAGCGAAGCCAAACGATCACTAATCATCAATGAAAAAGGATCGGCGAAGCCGGCCCTTCGTTTGGCGGAGCCAAACGAACACTGCACATGATGAAATGGGGTCGGAGAAGCCGGTCCTTCGTTTGGCAAAGCCAAACGAACACTTCACATGATGAAAGGGGTCGGAGAAGCTGGCCCTTCGTTTGGCGAAGCCAAACGAACACTGCACATGATGGAAGGGGGTCGGAGAAGCCGGCCCTTCGTTTGGCGAAGCCAAACGAACACTTCACATGATGAAAGGGGGTCGGCGAAGCCAGCCCTTCGTTTGGCGAAACCAAACGAAAACTGCACTTGATGGAAGGGGGTCGGCAAAGCCGGCCCTTCGTTTAGCGAAACCAAGCGAGCACTGCACATGATGAAAGGGGGTCGGCGAAGCCGGCCCTTCGTTTGGCGGGGCCAAACGAACACTGCACATGATGGAAGGGGGTCGGCGAAGCCGGCACTTCTTTTGGCGAAACCAAACGAACACTGCACATGATGGAAGAGGGTCGGCAAAGCCGGCCCTTCGTTTGGCGAAACCAAACGAACCCTGCACATGATGGAAGGGGTCGGCGAAGCCGGCCCTTCGTTTGGCGAAGCCAAACGAACACTTCACATGATGGAAGGGGTCGGCGAAGCCGGCCCTTCGTTTGGCGAAACCAAACGAACACTGCACATGATGGAAGGGTCGGCGAAGCCGGTCCTTCGTTTGGCGAAGCCAAACGAACACTTCACATGATGGAAGGGGGTCGGAGAGGCCAGTCCTTCGTTTGGCGAAGCCAAACGAACACTTCACATGATGAAAGGGGGTCGGCGAAGCCGGCCCTTCGTTTGGCGAAACCAAACGAACACTGCACATGATGGAAGGGGGTCGGCGAAGCCGGTCCTTCGTTTGGCGAAGCCAAACGATCACTAATCATCAATGAAAAAGGATCGGCGAAGCCGGCCCTTCGTTTGGCGAAACCAAACGAACACTGCACATGATGGAAGGGGGTCGGCGAAGCCGGCCCTTCGTTTGGCGAAACCAAACGAACACTGCACATGATGGAAGGGGGTCGGAGAAGCCGGCCCTTCGTTTGGCGAAGCCAAACGAACACTTCACATGATGGAAGGGGGTCGGCGAAGCCGGCCCTTCGTTTGGCGAAACCAAACGAACACTGCACATGATGGAAGGGGGTCGGCGAAGCCGGCCCTTCGCTTAGCGAAGCCAAACGATCACTAATCATCAATGAAAAGGATCGGCGAAGCCGGCCCTTCGTTTGGCGAAGCCAAGCGAACACTGCACATGATGGAAGGGGTCGGCGAAGCCGGCCCTTCGTTTGGCGAAGCCAAACGAACATTGCACATGATGGAAGGGGTCGGCGAAGCCGGCCCTTCGCTTAGCGAAGCCAAACGATTACTAATCATCAATGAAAAAGGATCGGCGAAGCCGGCCTTCGTTTGGCGAAACCAAACGAACACTGCACATGATGGAAGGGGTCGGCGAAGCCGGCCCTTCGTTTGGCGAAACCAAACGATCATTAATCATCAATGAAAAAGGATCGGCGAAGTCGGCCCTTCGTTTGGCGAAGCCAAACGAACACTTCACATGATGAAAGGGGGTCGGAGAAGCCGGCCCTTCGTTTGGCGAAGCCAAACGAACACTGCACATGATGGAAGTGGGTCGGCAAAGCCGGCCCTCCGTTTGGCGGGGCCAAACAAACACTGCACATGATGGAAGGGGGTCGGCGAAGCCGGCCCTTCGTTTGGCGAAGCCAAACGAACACTTCACATGATGAAAGGGGGTCGGCGAAGCCGGCCCTTCGTTTGGCGAAACCAAACGAACACTGCACATGATGGAAGGGGGTCGGCGAAGCCGGCCCTTCGTTTGGCGAAACCAAACGAACACTGCACATGATGGAAGGGGGTCGGCGAAGCCGGTCCTTCGTTTGGCGAAGCCAAACGAACACTTCACATGATGAAAGGGGGTCGGCGAAGCCGGCCCTTCGTTTGGCGAAACCAAACGAACACTGCACATGATGGAAGGGGGTCGGCGAAGCCGGTCCTTCGTTTGGCGAAGCCAAACGAACACTTCACATGATGGAAGGGGGTCGGAGAAGCCGGCCCTTCGTTTGGCGAAGCCAAACGAACACTTCACATGATGAAAGGGGGTCGGCGAAGCCGGCCCTTCGTTTGGCGAAACCAAACGAACACTGCACATGATGGAAGGGGGTCGGCGAAGCCGGCCCTTCGCTTAGCGAAGCCAAACGATCACTAATCATCAATGAAAAAGGATCGGCGAAGCCGGCCCTTCGTTTGGCAAAGCCAAACGAATACTGCACATGATGGAAGGGGGTCGGCGAAGCCGGCCCTCCGTTTGTGGAAGCCAAACGAACACTTCACATGATGGAAGGGAACGGTGAAGCCGGCCCTTTGTTTGGCGAAACCAAACGAACACTGCACATGATGGAAGGGGTCGGCGAAGCCGGCCCTTCGTTTGGCGAAGCCAAACGAACACTTCACATGATGAAAGGGGGTTGGCGAAGCCGGCCCTTCGTTTGGCGAAACCAAACGAACACTGCACATGATGGAAGGGGGTCGGCGAAGCCGGCCCTTCGTTTGGCGAAACCAAACGAACACTGCACATGATGAAAGGGGGTCGGCGAAGCCGGCCCTTCGTTTGGCGAAACCAAACGAAAACTGCACATGATGGTAGGGGGTCGGCGAAGCCGGCCCTTCGCTTAGCGAAGCCAAACGATCACTGCACATGATGGAAGGGGGTCGGAGAAGCCGGCCCTTCGCTTAGCGAAGCCAAACGAACACTAATCATCAATGAAAAGGATCGGCGAAGCCGGCCCTTCGTTTGGCGAAACCAAACGAACACTGCACATGATGGAAGGGGGTCGGAGAAGCCGGCCCTTCGTTTGGCGAAACCAAACGAACACTGCACATGATGGAAGGGGGTCGGCGAAGCCGGCCCTTCGCTTAGCGAAGCCAAACGATTACTAATCATCAATGAAAAAGGATCGGCGAAGCCGGCCCTTCGTTTGGCGGGGCCAAACGAACACTGCACATGATGGAAGGGGGTCGGCGAAGCCGGCCCTTCGCTTAGCGAAGCCAAACGATCACTAATCATCAATGAAAAAGGATCGGCGAAGCCGGCCCTTCGTTTGGCGAAACCAAACGAAAACTGCACTTGATGGAAAGGGGTCGGCGAAGCCGGCCCTTCGTTTGGCGAAACCAAACGAACACTGCACATGATGGAAGGGGGTCGGCGAAGCCGGCCCTTCGTTTGGCGAAGCGAAACTAATACTCCACTTGATGGAAGGGGGTCGGCGAAGCCGGCCCTTCGTTTGGCGAAGCCAAACGAATATCGCTCATGATGGATGGTGGTCGGCGAAGACGGTCCTCCGTTTGGCGAAGCCAAACAAACACTTCACATGATGGAAGGGGGTCGGCGAAGCCGGCCCTTCGTTTGGCGGAACCAAACGAACACTTCACATGATGAAAGGGGGTCGGAGAAGCCGGTCCTTCGTTTGGCGAAGCCAAACGAACACTTCACATGATGAAAGGGGTTTGGCGAAGCCGGCCCTTCGTTTGGCGAAACCAAACGAACACTGCACATGATGGAAGGGGGTCGGCGAAGCCGGTCCTTCGTTTGGCGAAGCCAAACGAACACTTCACATGATGAAAGGGGGTCGGCGAAGCCGGCCCTTCGTTTGGCGAAGCCAAACGAACACTTCACATGATGAAAGGGGGTCGGCGAAGCCGGCCCTTCGTTTGGCGAAACCAAACGAAAACTGCACATGATGGTAGGGGGTCGGCGAAGCCGGCCCTTCGCTTAGCGAAGCCAAACGATCACTAATCATCAATGAAAAAGGATCGGCGAAGCCGGCCCTACGTTTGGCGAAGCCAAGCGAACACTGCACATGATGAAAGGGGGTTGGAGAAGCCGGCCCTTCGTTTGGCGAAGCCAAACAAACACTTCACATGATGGAAGGGGGTCGGCGAAGCCGGCCCTTCGTTTGGCGAAACCAAACGAACACTGCACATGATGGAAGGGGGTCGGAGAAGCCGGCCCTTCGTTTGGCGAAGCCAAACGAACACTTCACATGATGAAAGGGGGTCGGCGAAGCCGGCCCTTCGTTTGGCGAAACCAAACGAACACTGCACATGATGGAAGGGGGTCGGCGAAGCCGGCCCTTCGTTTGGCGAAACCAAACGAACACTGCACATGATGGAAGGGGGTCGGCGAAGCCGGCCCTTCGTTTGGCGAAGCCAAACGAACACTGCACATGATGAAAGGGGGTCGGCGAAGCCGGCCCTTCGCTTAGCGAAGCCAAACGATCACTAATCATCAATGAAAAAGGATCGGCGAAGCCGGCCCTTCGTTTAGCGAAGCCAAACGAATATCGCTCATGATGGAAGGTGGTCGGAGAAGCCGGCCCTTCATTTGGCGAAGCCAAACGAACACTTCACATGATGAAAGGGGGTCGGAGAAGCCGGTCCTTCGTTTGGCGAAGCCAAACGAACACTTCACATGATGAAAGGGGGTTGGCGAAGCCGGCCCTTCGTTTGGCGAAACCAAACGAACACTGCACATGATGGAAGGGGTCGGCGAAGCCGGCCCTTCGTTTGGCGAAGCCAAACGAACACTGCACATGATGGAAGGGGTCGGCGAAGCCGGCCCTTCGTTTGGCGAAGCCAAACGAACACTGCACATGATGGAAGGGGTCGGCGAAGCCGGCCCTTCGTTTGGCGAAACCAAACGAACACTGCACATGATGGAAGGGGTCGGCGAAGCCGGCCCTTCGTTTGGCGAAACCAAACGAACACTGCACATGATGAAAGGGGTCGGCGAAGCCGGCCCTTCGTTTGGCGAAGCCAAACGAACACTGCACATGATGGAAGGGGTCGGCGAAGCCGGCCCTTCGTTTAGCGAAACCAAACGAACACTGCACATGATGGAAGGGGTCGGCGAAGCCGGCCCTTCGTTTGGCGAAGCCAAACGAACACTGCACATGATGGAAGGGTCGGCGAAGCCGGCCCTTCGCTTGGCGAAACCAAACGAACACTGCATCATGATGAAAGGGGTCGGCGAAGCCGGCCCTTCGTTTGGCGAAACCAAACGAACACTGCACATGATGGAAGGGGTCGGCGAAGCCGGCCCTTCGTTTGGCGAAGCCAAACGAACACTTCACATGATGGAAGGGGTCGGCGAAGCCGGCCCTTCGTTTGGCGAAACCAAACGAACACTGCACATGATGGAAGGGGTCGGCGAAGCCGGTCCTTCGTTTGGCGAAGCCAAACGAACACTTCACATGATGGAAGGGAGTCGGAGAAGCCGGCCCTTCGTTTGGCGAAACCAAACGAACACTGCACATGATGGAAGGGGGTCGGAGAAGCCGGCCCTTCGTTTGGCGAAACCAAACGAAAACTGCACATGATGGAAGGGGGTCGGCGAAGCCGGCCCTTCGTTTGGCGAAGCCAAGCGAACACTGCACATGATGAAAGGGGGTCGGCGAAGCCGGCCCTTCGTTTGGCGAAGCCAAACGAACACTTTACATGATGGAAGGGGGTCGACGAAGCCGGCCCTTCGCTTAGCGAAGCCAAACGATCACTAATCATCAATGAAAAAGGATCGGCGAAGCCAGCCCTTCGTTTGGCGAAAGCCAAACGAACACTGCACATGATGAAAGGGGTCGGAGAAGCCGGCCCTTTGTTTGGCGAAGCCAAACGAACACTGCTTATAATGGAAGGGGGTCGGAGAAGCCGGCCCTTTGTTTGGCGAAGCCAAACGAACACTGCACATGATGGAAGGGGGTCGGCGAAGCCGGCCCTTCGTTTGGCGAAACCAAACGAAAACTGCACTTGATGGAAGGGGGTCGGCGAAGCCGGTCCTTCGTTTGGCGAAACCAAACGAACACTGCACATGATGGAAGGGGTCGGCGAAGCCGGTCCTTCGTTTGGCGGAGCCAAACGAACCCTCCACATGATGGAAGGTGGTCGGCGAAGCCGGCCCTTCGTTTGGCGAAGCCAAACGAACTTTCCACATGATGGAAGGGGTCGGCGAAGCCGGCCCTTCGTTTAGCAAAGCCAAACGATTACTAATCATCAATGAAAAAGGGTCGGCAAAGTCGGCCCTTCGCTTGGCGGAACCAAGCGAACACTGCACGTGATGGAATGGGGTCGGAGAAGCCGGCCCTTCTTTTGGCAAAACCAAACGAACACTCCACATGATGGAAGGTGGTCGGCGAAGCCGGCCCTTCGTTTGGCGAAACCAAACGAAAACTGCACATGATGGAAGGGGGTCGGCGAAGCCGGCCCTTCGTTTGGCGAAGCCAAACGAACACTGCACATGATAAAAGGGGGTCGGCGAAGCCGGCCCTTCGTTTGGCGAAACCAAACGAACACTTCACATGATGGAAGGGGGTCGGCGAAGCCGGCACTTCTTTTGGCGAAACCAAACGAACACTGCACATGATGGAAGGGGGTCGGCGAAGCCGGCCCTTCGTTTGGCGGGGCCAAACGAACACTTCACATAATGGAAGGGGGTCGGAGAAGCCGGTCCTTCTTTTGGCGAAACCAAACGAACACTGCACATGATGGAAGGGGGTCGGCGAAGCCGGTCCTTCGTTTGGCGAAGCCAAACGAACACTTCACATGATGGAAGGGGGTCGGAGAAGCCGGCCCTTCGTTTGGCGAAGCCAAACGAACAACTCACATGATGAAAGGGGGTCGGCGAAGCCGGCCCTTCGTTTGGCGAAACCAAACGAACACTGCACATGATGGAAGGGGGTCGGCGAAGCCGGCCCTTCGCTTAGCGAAGCCAAACGATTACTAATCATCAATGAAAAAGGATCGGCGAAGCCGGCCCTTCGTTTGGCGGGGCCAAACGAACACTGCACATGATGGAAGGGGGTCGGCGAAGCCGGCCCTTCGTTTGGCGAAACCAAACGAACACTGCACATGATGGAAGGGGGTCGGCGAAGCCGGCCCTTCGTTTGGCGAAACCAAACGAACACTGCACATGATGGAAGGGGTCGCAGAAGCCGGTCCTTCGTTTGGCGAAGCCAAACGAACACTTCACATGATGAAAGGGGTCGGCGAAGCCGGCCCTTCGTTTGGCGAAACCAAACGAACACTGCACATGATGGAAGGGGTCGGCGAAGCCGGCCCTTCGTTTGGCGAAGCCAAACGAACACTGCACATGATGGAAGGGGTCGGCGAAGCCGGCCCTTCGTTTGGCGAAACCAAACGATCACTAATCATCAATGAAAAGGATCGGCGAAGCCGGCCCTTCGTTTGGCGAAGCCAAACGAACACTGCACATGATGAAAGGGGTCGGCGAAGCCAGCCCTTCGTTTGGCGGGGCCAAACGAACACTGCACATGATGGAAGGGGGTCGGAGAAGCCGGCCCTTCGTTTGGCGAAGCCAAACGAACATTTCACATGATGAAAGGGGGTCGGCGAAGCCGGTGGTCGGCGAAGCCGGCCCTTCGTTTGGCGGGGCCAAACGAACACTGCACATGATGGAAGGGGGTCGGCAAAGCCGGTCCTTTGTTTGGCGAAGCCAAACGAACACTTCACATGATGAAAGGGGGTCGGCGAAGCCGGTCCTTCGTTTGGCGAAGCCAAACGAACACTTCACATGATGGAAGGGGTCGGCGAAGCCGGCCCTTCGTTTGGCGAAACCAAACGAACACTGCACATGATGAAAGGGTCGGCGAAGCCGGCCCTTCGCTTAGCGAAGCCAAACGATTACTAATCATCAATGGAAAGGATCGGCGAAGCCGGCCCTTCGTTTGGCGAAGCGAAACGAACAGTGCACATGATGGAAAGAGGTCGGCGAAGCCGGCACTTCGTTTGGCGAAACCAAACGAACACTGCACATGATGGAAGGGGTCGGCGAAGCCGGCCCTTCGTTTGGCGAAGCCAAACGAACACTGCATCATGATGGAAGGGGTCGGCGAAGCCGGCCCTGCATTTGGCGAAGCCAAACGAATACTGCACATGATGGAAGGGGGTCGGCGAAGCCGGTCCTTTGTTTGGAGAAGCCAAACGAACACTGCACATGATGAAAGGGGTCGGCGAAGCCGGCCCTTCGTTTGGCGAAACCAAACGAAAACTGCACATGATGGTAGGGGGTCGGCGAAGCCGGCCCTTCGTTTGGCGAAACCAAACGAACACTGCACATGATGGAAGGGGGTCGGAGAAGCCGGCCCTTCGTTTGGCGAAACCAAACGAACACTGCACATGATGGAAGGGGGTCGGCGAAGCCGGCCCTTCGTTTGGCGAAACCAAACGATCACTAATCATCAATGAAAAAGGATCGGCGAAGTCGGCCCTTCGTTTGGCGATACCAAACGAAAACTGCACTTGATGGAAGGGGGTCGGCGAAGCCGGCCCTTCGTTTGGCGAAACCAAACGAACACTGCACATGATGGAAGGGGGTCGGAGAAGCCGGCCCTTCGTTTGGCGAAACCAAACGAAAACTGCACATGATGGAAGGGGGTCGGCGAAGCCGGCCCTTCGTTTGGCGGGGCCAAACGAACACTGCACATGATGGAAGGGGGTCGGCGAAGCCGGTCCTTCGTTTGGCGAAGCCAAACGAAGTCCTTCGTTTGGCGAAGCCAAACGAACACTTCACATGATGAAAGGGGGTCGGCGAAGCCGGCCCTTCGTTTGGCGAAACCAAACGAACACTGCACATGATGGAAGGGGGTCGGCGAAGCCGGCCCTTCGCTTAGCGAAGCCAAACGATTACTAATCATCAATGAAAAAGGATCGGCGAAGCCGGCCCTTTGTTTGGCGGGGCCAAACGAACACTGCACATGATGGAAGGGGGTCGGCGAAGCCGGCCCTTCGTTTGGCGAAACCAAACGAACACTGCACATGATGGAAGGGGGTCGGCGAAGCCGGCCCTTCGTTTGGCGGGGCCAAACGAACACTGCACATGATGGAAGGGGTCGGCAGAAGCCGGTCCTTCGTTTGGCGAAGCCAAACGAACACTTCACATGATGAAAGGGGATCGGCGAAGCCGGCCCTTCGTTTGGCGAAACCAAACGAACACTGCACATGATGGAAGGGGGTCGGAGAAGCCGGCCCTTCGTTTGGCGAAGCCAAACGAACACTTCACATAATGGAAGGGGTCGGAGAAGCCGGTCCTTCTTTGGCGAAACCAAACAAACACTGCACATGATGGAAGGGGGTCGGCGAAGCCGGTCCTTCGTTTGGCGAAGCCAAACGAGCACTTCACATGATGGAAGGGGTCGGAGAAGCCGGCCCTTCGTTTGGCGAAGCCAAACGAACACTTCACATGATGAAAGGGGGTCGGCGAAGCCGGCCCTTCGTTTGGCGAAACCAAACGAACACTGCACATGATGGAAGGGGGTCGGCGAAGCCGGCCCTTCGCTTAGCGAAGCCAAACGATTACTAATCATCAATGAAAAAGGATCGGCGAAGCCGGCCCTTCGTTTGGCGGAGCCAAGCGAACACTGCACATGATGGAAGGGGGTCGGCGAAGCCGGCCCTTCGTTTGGCGAAACCAAACGAACACTGCACATGATGGAAGGGGTCGGCGAAGCCGGCCCTTCGTTTGGCGGGGCCAAACGAACACTACACATGATGGAAGGGGGTCGGCGAAGCCGGTCCTTCGTTTGGCGAAGCCAAACGAACACTTCACATGATGAAAGGGGGTCGGCGAAGCCGGCCCTTCGTTTGGCGAAACCAAACGGACACTGCACATGATGGAAGGGTCGGCGAAGCCGGTCCTTCGTTTGGCGAAGCCAAACGAACACTTCACATGATGGAAAGGGGTCGGCGAAGCCAGCCCTTCGTTTGGCGAAGCCAAACGAACACTTCACATGATGGAATGGGGGTCGGCGAAGCCGGCCCTTCGTTTGGCGAAACCAAACGATCACTAATCATCAATGAAAAGGATCGGCGAAGCCGGCCCTTCGTTTGGCGAAGCCAAACAAACACTTCACATGATGGAAGGGGGTCGGCGAAGCCGGCACTTCTTTTGGCGAAACCGAACGAACACTGCACATGATGGAAGGGGGTCGGCGAAGCCGGCCCTTCGCTTAGCGAAGCCAAACGATTACTAATCATCAATGAAAAAGGATCGGCGAAGCCGGCCCTTCGTTTGGCGAAACCAAGCGAGCACTGCACATGATGAAAGGGGGTCGGCGAAGCCGGCCCTTCGTTTGGCGAAACCAAACGAAAACTGCACATGATAAAAGGGGGTCGGCGAAGCCGGCCCTTCGTTTGGCGAAACCAAACGAAAACTGCACATGATAAAAGGGGGTCGGCGAAGCCGGCCCTTCGTTTGGCGAAACCAAACGAACACTTCACATGATGAAAGGGGGTCGGCGAAGCCAGCCCTTCGTTTGGCGAAACCAAACGAACACTGCACATGATGGAAGGGGGTCGGCGAAGCCGGCACTTCTTTTGGCGAAACCAAACGAACACTGCACATGATGGAAGGGGGTCGGCGAAGCCGGCCCTTCGTTTGGCGAAACCAAACGAACACTTCACATGATGAAAGGGGGTCGGCGAAGCCAGCCCTTCGTTTGGCGAAACCAAACGAAAACTGCACATGATGGAAGGGGGTCGGCGAAGCCGGCCCTTCGTTTGGCGAAGCCAAACGAACACTGCACATGATGAAAGGGGGTCGGCGAAGCCGGCCCTTCGTGTAGCGAAACCAAGCGAGCACTGCACATGATGAAAGGGGGTCGGCGAAGCCGGCCCTTCGTTTGGCGAAACCAAACGAAAACTGCACTTGATGGAAGGGGGTCGGCGAAGCCGGCCCTTCGTTTGGCGAAACCAAACGAACACTGCACATGATGGAAGGGGTCGGCGAAGCCGGTCCTTCTTTGGCGAAACCAAACGAACACTGCACATGATGGAAGGGGGTCGGCGAAGCCGGTCCTTCGTTTGGCGAAGCCAAACGAACACTTCACATGATGGAAGGGGGTCGGAGAAGCCGGCCCTTCGTTTGGCGAAGCCAAACGAACAACTCACATGATGAAAGGGGGTCGGCGAAGCCGGCCCTTCGCTTAGCGAAGCCAAACGATTACTAATCATCAATGAAAAAGGATCGGCGAAGCCGGCCCTTCGTTTGGCGAAACCAAGCGAGCACTGCACATGATGAAAGGGGGTCGGCGAAGCCGGCCCTTCGTTTGGCGAAACCAAACGAACACTGCACATGATGGAAGGGGGTCGGCGAAGCCGGCCCTTCGTTTGGCGAAACCAAACGATCACTGCACATGATGGAAGGGGTCGGCGAAGCCGGTCCTTCGTTTGGCGAAGCCAAACGAACACTGCACATGATGAAAGGGGTCGGAGAAGCCGGCCCTTTGTTTGGCGAAACCAAAGGAACACTGCACGTGATGGAAGGGGGCGGGCGAAGCCGGTCCTTCGTTTGGCGAAGCCAAACGAACACTTCACATAATGGAAGGGGGTCGGAGAAGCCGGTCCTTCTTTTGGCAAAACCAAACGAACACTGCACATGATGGAAGGGGTCGGCGAAGCCGGTCCTTCGTTTGGCGGAGCCAAACGAACACTTCACATGATGGAAGGGGGTCGGAGAAGCCGGCCCTTCGTTTGGCGAAGCCAAACGAACAACTCACATGATGAAAGGGGGTCGGCGAAGCCGGCCCTTCGTTTGGCGAAACCAAACGAACACTGCACATGATGGAAGGGGGTCGGCGAAGCCGGCCCTTCGCTTAGCGAAGCCAAACGATTACTAATCATCAATGAAAAAGGATCGGCGAAGCCGGCCCTTCGTTTGGCGGGGCCAAACGAACACTGCACATGATGGAAGGGGGTCGGCGAAGCCGGCACTTCTTTTGGCGAAACCAAACGAACACTGCACATGATGGAAGGGGGTCGGCGAAGCCGGCCCTTCGTTTGGCGGGGCCAAACGAACACTTCACATAATGGAAGGGGGTCGCAGAAGCCGGTCCTTCGTTTGGCGAAGCCAAACGAACACTTCACATGATGAAAGGGGATCGGCGAAGCCGGCCCTTCGTTTGGCGAAACCAAACGAACACTGCACATGATGGAAGGGGGTCGGCGAAGCCGGTCCTTCGTTTGGCGAAGCCAAACGAACACCTCACATGATGGAAGGGGGTCGGAGAAGCCGGCCCTTCGTTTGGCGAAGCCAAACGAACACTTCACATGATGAATGGGGGTCGGCGGAGCCGGCCCTTCGTTTGGCGAAACCAAACGATCACTAATCATCAATGAAAAAGGATCGGCGAAGCCGGCCCTTCTTTTGGCGAAGCCATGCGAACACTGCACATGATGAAAGGGGGTCGGCGAAGCCGGCCCTTCGTTTGGCGAAACCAAACGAACACTGCACATGATGGAAGGGGGTCGGAGAAGCCGGCCCTTCGCTTAGCGAAGCCAAACGATTACTAATCATCAATGAAAAAGGATCGGCGAAGCCGGCCCTTCGTTTGGCGAAACCAAACGAACACTGCACATGATGGAAGGGGGTCGGAGAAGCCGGCCCTTCGCTTAGCGAAGCCAAACGATCACTAATCATCAATGAAAAAGGATCGGCGAAGCCGGCCCTTCTTTCGGCGAAGCCATGCGAACACTGCACATGATAAAAGGGGGTCGGCGAAGCCGGCCCTTCGTTTGGCGAAACCAAACGAACACTTCACATGATGAAAGGGGGTCGGCGAAGCCAGCCCTTCGTTTGGCGAAACCAAACGAAAACTGCACATGATGGAAGGGGGCCGGCGAAGCCGGCCCTTCGTTTAGCGAAACCAAGCGAGCACTGCACATGATGAAAGGGGGTCGGCGAAGCCGGCCCTTCGTTTGGCGAAACCAAACGAAAACTGCACTTGATGGAAGGGGGTCGGCGAAGCCGGCCCTTCGTTTGGCGAAACCAAACGAACACTGCACATGATGGAAGGGGGCTGGAGAAGCCGGCCCTTCGTTTGGCGAAGCCAAACAAACACTTCACATGATGGAAGGGGGTCGGCGAAGCCGGCCCTTCGTTTGGCGAAACCAAACGAACACTGCACATGATGGAAGGGAGTCGGAGAAGCCGGCCCTTCGTTTGGCGAAGCCAAACGAACACTTCACATGATGAAAGGGGGTCGGCGAAGCCAGCCCTTCGTTTGGCGAAACCAAACGAAAACTGCACTTGATGGAAGGGGGTCGGCAAAGCCGGCCCTTCGTTTGGCGAAACCAAACGAACACTGCACATGATGGAAGGGGGTCGGAGAAGCCGGCCCTTCGCTTAGCGAAGCCAAACGATCACTAATCATCAATGAAAAAGGATCGGCGAAGCCGGCCCTTCGTTTGGCGGGGCCAAACGAACACTGCACATGATGGAAGAGGGTCGGCGAAGCCGGCCCTTCGTTTGGCGAAACCAAACGAACACTGCACATGATGGAATGGGGTCGGCGAAGCTGGCCCTTCGTTTGGCGAAGGCAAGCGAATACTGCGTATGATGAATGGAGGGCGTCGGCGAAGCTCATCCGTGCGCAGTATGGGAGAGAAGGAGATGCAGCATATGTGCATGCGCACGCGATAGAACCGAGAAAAAGTCTCTGAAACAGGGTACACTGAATTAAAGTCAAGTGGCCGCCACGGGCTAGGGACCCGAAGGGAACAGACCACCCTACATTAGTTTCGCTTGGCTTTGCCAAACGATTGGGAATTCGCGCCGGAACGCCAAGAACAGTCTTTTCTCTCAATGATATAATTACACAACGAATTATAGATCTTTGGTGAAATTGACAATTTAGAAAAAAGTAAGGCACCCATTCTGATAAAGTGACCTACTTTTCGACTTTAATATTTTCACGTAAATTCCTCCCAGGTTTTTTTAAGTCTCCGCCGCATGAGTTTTTTCTTTGCTAGTGGAAAAAAAATCATCTGCGATTGATCTCCTGTTTATTTTTTCACAAAAATCAATGAATTTTTTTCAGATGGAAAACTGAGTTAAAATACCCCGAAAATCGTTCATGAATTCTTTCTTAGTTGTCAAATTTTTAGCGGAAAGTTCTGCGATTTTATCAATTTCTTTGTGAAAAACCTTTCTCACAGAAAAAAAAATCCGACAAAAAATGCGCCACGTGAAAGAGATTTTTTGCTGGACATCCTGCATTTTCTTTTGTTGAAGAATGCAATGAAGAACTTTCGGGCACAATGCTCTTCATAAAGATTTTTCTGCCTATTACTCTTCCAAAATGAAATTTGTTTGTTTTCAAATTTTGCTTGTTTTTCAGAGGAATCGTACAAATTTTCATAACTCCGTAGTGAAAAATACTTCAGTCAAAAAACTTTGGGAGAAAATGAGCGTGAAGAACTTGGGAGAAAATAAGCGTAAAGTGGAGAATTCTCTTCATTTTTTCACGTAAATCTAGCAGATTTTTTTTTGAAAAAAAGGGCTAAAATGTCTGCCTTCCTACCTGAGAATCGTTCAAAAATTCTTTGGACAAAATCTGGCTGCTAAATTTCCCACATCAGAGTTCTGCGATTTTCTAATCCTCGTCAAAAAATTAGGAAATTATTATTACAAAACAATAAGACAATAAAGAAAAAAAACAAAGCGAAAATAAAAAGTCAAAATAAAAAATAAGCGCAGAACCAGAAAAATAGAACGCAAAGGTGGGAAAAACGGCTTAGCGAGCGAAAGCGCTACAAAACCGAAGTTTATATTAGCCGCGACCAGAATGAAGAGCAAACAGTGCTGCAAAAACCTGAAAACGTGAGAAAAAGAGCAAAACGGTGGAAAACGGAGGAAAAGGAAAATCAGCTGTGAGGCTTACACATATTCGCGCCGCGCGCAAGTAACACCGCCGCGCTGCGTATCGACAACGCTGAAGAGTTGAATTATATAACCGCCACTTGACTTCTGGTCATGCCGTTTCCATTCTCTCTATATAGGATATATATATATATATATATAGGCTACATATATATATATATATATATATGCTATACTATATATATATATATATATATATATATGGCTATATATATATATATATATATATATATATATATATATATATATATATATATGTATATGAGGGATATATATATATATATATATATATATATATATATATA
This sequence comes from Aplectana chamaeleonis, assembly GCA_029168955.1. Taxonomy (NCBI): domain Eukaryota; kingdom Metazoa; phylum Nematoda; class Chromadorea; order Rhabditida; family Cosmocercidae; genus Aplectana; species Aplectana chamaeleonis. The sequence goes on from JAPDOI010001568.1 coordinate 60,839, forward strand.
TATATACTGTATATATATATATATATATATATATATATATATAACGCCGGATCGTCCAATCAACACGCTTCTAAAATGCCTGAACACGTCACTGGTCTGGCGAAAGTTCTGCCACGGGATGTATTCAAAGCGGATTCCTGAGTCGGATGCGGCTCGGCAAGTCGAAACGGAGCGTGCCGGCATCGAAAGCCACACCAGGCGCGCCAGCTTGCTCTCGCAGGAAATGGATGAATAGTGACAGCTGGATGAGAATGCGTTCAATTGCTGAAGAAGACGCCGAAAATGGACACGGCCGACATACTAGCACACTCGGCGAAGATGTGACGATCGCTCAATGAGTTTCTCAGCATGCCGAACTGATTAAGCCAAGCAGTCATATATATGACATATATACGTTGCGCATATTACATATATATTATGATATATATATATATATATATATATATATATATATATATATATATATATATATATATATATATATATATATATATATATATATATATATATATATATATATAGAAAGAGTATATATATATATATATATATATATATATATATATATATATATATATATATATATATATATATATATGACTTGACTTAACTGACTTAATCGGTTGGCTTTCGCCTGAAGCGGTCATTCCGCATCTTCACCGAGGTGTGCCGTCCTAGTAGTCAGCCGTGTCCATTTTTCACGGTCTTCAGCCACAATTTGAACACATTCCATCCAGCTGTCACTATTCCATTTCCTGCGAAACGAAACATCGCGCCTGAACTGTCTTTCGATGCCGAGTGACTTTAAATCCTCTTTAACCACATCCGTCCAGAACTTTCGCCTACGCCCAGGTGGCCGTTTCCAGACAGGATTTGGAAGCATTTTAAAGCGTGTGTACGAGACGATCCGGCGTTCTTCTTAGTATATGCCCGAGCAGTCGAAGTCGACTTTCCATTGCTGCTTGAGATGGCGTTAGGAGATGCTGGCACCTCCCTCGTGTCAAGCGTTGATGTACTGCGTCGATTTCCTTGTAAAGGTCTTCGTTATGGCATACACGCGGCCAGAAATATCCAAGCAAACGCCTAAAAAGCTTCCTCTCCGTGCAATCCAACCCTTCCATCTGCGTTTTGAAAGGCCCACGTCTCCGATCCGTACATCATGATAGGGCGAATAGCGGATAGGTAGACGCGCAACTTGACTTTTCGCGATGGTGGTAGACCACAAACACTTGGTTAGAGAATTGAATGCAGACGTAGCTTTCGCACATCGTTGTCGAATATCCGCTGCATAACTCCCATCGTTCTTCAGCAAACAGCCCAAATAACAGAAATCGTCCACCAGTTGGATACGTTGTCCGTCCACACAAACTCCAGTTGAAGGCCTCTGAGAGACCCACATCTGCTTGCATTTGTCGGGACGAAGACGAAGTCCATAGGCTGCGGCATACTTCGAAACGAGGTTCACAATCCTTTGCAGTTTTGCGTTGTTTTCAGCGAATAACACAATGTCGTCGGCGTACTCCAGGTCGACAAGGGTGTTAGGATCACATCCGCAGGAAACTGTTCTGCAACTCTACGCATGATGTCATCAACGGCGAAGTTGAAAAGAAAAGGTCCTGCAACGGCTCCTTGCCTTACTCCTGTTTTCACCTCGAAAGCTGACGTAAATCCGACAGGTGTACGAACTGCTGCTGTTGTTCCTTTGTTCATGTCCTCGATTAACCGAACATACTTTCCGGGACTCCATCTGCTCGCAGAGCATTGAGCAATCGATCACGATGAGGAGAGTCGAACGCGGCTTCAAAGTCCAAAAAGCAAGCTGTAATGGCTTCGAAAACCGCTGCCACGATTCAATTACTCTTCTCACGACGAACACTTGGTCGATGGTCGATCTTCCAGGTCGAAAACCGGCTTGCTCATCTCTGGTCGTTCCTTCACGATGTTTGATAAGTCGCTCGAGAATGATACGTTCTAAAACCTTGTACATGACACGAAGTAGAGAGATTCCTCTGTAGTTCTTAGGATCCGTGACGGATAGCTTCTTGTGAAGAGGTACGATGATCGCATGTCTCCACGAATCGGGTATCCTTTCGCTCATCCATATGGCACGGATGGTGTTGGTCATTTCACGAATCTCAGACGGAGGAAGAGCTTTCAGCATTTCAGCAGTGATGTTGTCATCTCCACCTGCCTTCCCATTCTTCATTTTCCGGACACAATCCAAAACTTCAGACTCAGTCGGCGGTTCCTCACTGACATCGTAATGTGCTCTCTGAACATGCGGGAGCTCAGGTACTGATGGCGCTGGACGATTCAGTAGTGAACTGAAGTAATCCTTCCATATTGGCAGCGTCGCATCACCAACTGCAACTCCATTGGTAGTGTTCAAGACAGGAGAACATCTCTTCATCTTCCCGCTATACTGTCGCAGCAACGTGTAGGCTTTCCTCGGATTCTTCTCTCCTCCCAAGCCTTCTCGAACTCCTTAGCTCTACACGTCCACTCGTTCGCGGTCACTTTGAAGCTGCCGACGCAACTTACTCCTCAGACGCTTCTCCTCCACGAAGTTTCCTGCAGTTCGGAGAGCACATACTCTGTTGTAGGTAGATGTTGTTTCTTCTGAGACGTAGGCGAACTTCTTCTTAGGCTGTACAACCGGGAGTGCACTCTTTCGAAGCGTCCTGGATGCATTTGACAAAAAGAATCCGCGTCGCAAAGTTTCTTCTTAGTCCGTACTCCGATGTGAATAGAAACGCGTTGTCGGAAATTCCTTCTGCACTCTTCATCTCTGAGACTTGTCATGTCAATCCTCTGGAGAGGCTGAGCCCCTCGCTTCCTCTTATGAATCCTCGCAGTGAAGTTCAACAGAACAGGACGGTGATCCGAATCGAATGCGACATCCCACACAGCTCTAGATCTTCGAATGTCCGATACTGGAATATTCCTCGTCAGGACATAGTCAAGCTGTAGTTTCAAAGTTGTCATCTTCCGCTTCCGCTGCTCTTCTGCAGATAGCCGGGTTGGTCCCTGCCACGTAAGCTGATGGCGGCGATGATTCCTCTTGAATGTCGATGCAATAATCAGACCACTGCGTTCACAAAAGTCGACAAGGCGGTAGCCATTGTCCGATGTTTGCTCCACTGGGTAGAACCATTTACCGAGTACTTCGGATTCCTGATCAAGTCCCATCTTCGCATTTGCGTCAATCCCCACGACAACAGCATGTTGACAATGTATCCTGGCCAGCAACGTATTGAGTTCCTCATAAAACGCATCCTTCGAATTGTCTTCGGCGGTTTCAGTGGGCGCATGAGCACTCACTATCCACAGATTGAATCCTCTGTGATCCCGCAGTCGTACGAATGCATTCCGACACGACGTTGAGCCGAACTCCTTGACCATACCATTGAAATCCTTCCTTACAGCTATTGCACAGCCTCCCACTCTCCTATCGTCAGCGTTGCCGCAGTAGATGGTGTACTCTCCGACGCTGATGACGGGTCTATCCTTGAGGCGGGTTTCCTGCAAAGCAGCAAACGGTGCATGGAAATAGCCCAGAAGTCTGGATAACGCAATTTTTGGATATCACTCGACAGCGATCGACAGTTCAGGGTGGCGAAATTGTGGCTTGTGGCCAAAGACTCCATGACTCCTAGGTACGGATCCTAAGGTGTTATGGACCAGAGGCCTTAGTGTGCCGGACGGCGACACCTTTATGCAATGTGCGGGATACTTTCGCGATATAGTTGTGCACGCTATATCGCTCGAACGTTCCCTGTGTACACTCAAACGTCTGCTGGGTTCAGTAGAAGCAGGGGCACCAACGAGCAGGTACCAACAGACTTGTATACACACCCCCGTATATATATATATATATATGAATAACTGAGCCTGGCTGAGATCCTCGATAAAGGTCCTGGTTCTAAAATTGCGCCCTCTACACAAATGACACAAAGTAGGCGTGACAGAAATCTGAACGCTCTTTGGGGATTTTTCCTTTTTCTACGAAAATGAATGATTTTTGTGAGGCTTCCCGCTACAGTAATCTTACATACGCGTTTGTCTACCTTGATAACAGCAATAAGAATCGAGACAGATTTTTTTGCTCATATTCTGTGGAAATCTGCCTTGCATGTCTTGCACAATGATATGAAAATTGCAGGCCTCCATCTTGACAACGCGAATGACGAGGTCAAATGGCGGCAACGTTCGGGAAAAGCGGACCCTGCTACAATGCGGGACAAACGCTGAAGAAGAAGAAGATATACTGTGGAAATCTCGAGTGAGCTGTCGATTCCGATTATCAACAGCAGCGGAGCGGTGAATAATAACTGGTGAGAAAGAGGTTCAGACAAAAAAGCGACTGTACTTACTTGAAATGTACCAGAGCCTACGGCCTGTCCTCCAGCAAGGAGTCTGGGAGGAGACAGGTGGAGGTGGCCACGGGCAGCGGCACTGCGCGTTAGATGCAAATCCTGGGTGATCTCTCCTGATCTCGCCGAGAAGTTTTCTTTTAATTTTTAATTTAATCGTAGAGTTTTCGCTCCGGTAAGGAATGAAGATTCAAAAATTTCTGAAAAGCCGGCATTGACAATCTGTAGACTGACTTCTGTTCAGCCCTGAACACACAACTCGGCCGCCCTCGTTCATCTACACCTGGCAAAGCCTGGACTCCTTTCTCGGGTACAGGCTGTACACCGCTTCGAAGAGGCAGCTGCATACATACATATATACTGGTAAATTTTTGAAACTGCCTCTGCGGATTCCTCAGGAGCGAGGATTTTGTCCCATAGTGATTTTATATAGTTTGAATAATAAACCATAGGTTATCGAATGAGAGCTGCTAGCAATGAGCAGCGACGAAACATGAGAATGAAACAGCCCATGATTTTTTTGTCTCTTCCGTTTCCGAATGTTCGTTTCCAGCGTTTTTGGCCATTTTTCTTCCGTTTCCGTTTCCGAACATCCTGAAAAAGATTTCCGCACAGCCCTGCTTCAAAGGCATCGTCCAGGACAATTTTTCTTTTTTTATGTGACCGCCCTGGTAAGTCGTGTGCGAAGATTCGTACCTCTTTGATGAGTGGGCCCTAATGGGCCGAGGTATAGGTTCAGGGGCCGAGGTCATCGAAGCATTTCTTTCAGTAAGGGTGAGGGCGTAAGCAAGGAGACCTTCTGCCCTCACGGGGTGATCATTGCACCCGCCGACACCCATTTACCCGTTCATGGGTATCATCCAAAGAGTGGTTGTCTGTTGATTGAATAAAGATGTACAAACGCGTTGAACATTCCCTGGATAATTGGAATCGTTTAGATAGTTTTGGTCATATGTTCCTGTTGGCCATTTGAATTCCAAGCGCGTCAATTTTCAGAAGGCCTTTGTCGACACGTGGGGCCTCACGAACGCCTGGCACCTTGACAGAGGGCCACATTTATGCAACAAATTCCTCTGGTTCGAGATTCCCCCGAAATTTCAAAACTTTTCTAAGAACTGGTTTCAACGCTCAGCTAGAGTCGTGGGCATGACGGATTACCTAAACAAACCAATTTTTCGAGACCTGCTATTTAGGGCGGTCACCATTGCCATGGTGACGGCTTGCCAAACTATTTAATGGGTATTGAAGTTTATTTATTATTTAATGGGTATTCTGATTTGCCGAATCGCCTGTTACAACTGTCAAGTAGATTAAATTTCTACGTTAAAGGCACAGTCCAACCTCAGACGTAATTTTTGATATTTTGGTCCGGTTTCCGTCTATAGCAAGCCTGCGAAATTTCAACTTGCTCGAATAAGCGAAAAAAAGCTAGGAAAAAGTCGGCCACGCCCCCTTGAAAGAAAAAATGGGTAACGCCCACCGCCAGGTTTCCGACCTCAATAGGGAAGAGACGCGCGAATGATTTTATTCAAAACCTATGTTCTTCGATTTGCTTTCGGGCTGGATTTATATTGTCGCCTGGTACAGAACGATGGCTGCGACTAACGAGAAAATACAGGCTCAAGACAACTCGTCCGAGAGCTTCTAGCCGTTTAAAATCGAAATTTTTGAGGAGCCGTAACTCCGTTCGTAGTGAGTTCTGAGCGATTCTGGAGAAACCATTGTAATCAGCGTGAAATTTCCTCCAAGATAGGTTTCAAGGTTGGACTGTGTCTTTAAGGTAGAAATTTAATCTACTTGACAGTTGTAACAGGCGATTCGGGAACTTAGAAAAAGGCAAAAACTTCCTTTGTAGTATGTAATGGTGACATTTAGCTGACGTAATGTAAGAAAACGTTTTCATCGACCTAAAGCTTATCTGATAATCATTTTTAACGCCTCGAATACGCCCTAGGCAATATCTGGCAAAAAAAATTTCCGACGTTTCGAGCCTCAAAAGTGATACTCACCACATCGAAGTGTCACTTCGGTCCACAGTTGCAGCCCGTAGCTTGAAGATGATTATGTTGACACGTAGATTAATTTTGCCAGCCCCTCTTACAAGGGCACTCCTTCTAAGGGTGCTCCTTTTAGTAAAAGCGGCGACTCCAAATGAAAAGTACCTAGAGCCATTTTTGGGCGAAGAGAACGAATATGCCTTTCGTAGTTGCATTTGTTCTGCGAGAAGTTATGAGCTACATGTCGCAAAGGTGCTAAGTCGCTCGCAAAACTGTTGATCATAAGCAGGATTCGAACCTGCACAGAACGCTTTCCGGGTGAGTGCGTTCTCACTTGCACCACCGTACGACCAGCTCTGGCGCTCGTCAGCTGGTAGGCACATAGAGGCGTTTAGCACATCAGCACTAACCCATCATCGGCTATGATCTGGTGCAACATAATCGAGCAAGCGAGTTGTTCGGTCGCGCCCACGACAGCTCGGCATGAGGAGTAATGAAACAATGTCAACTAGATGGAATACAAAAAGCGTCTTGAAATTCAATCGAATTTACGGAAAAAAAATCGAAAAATCAGGTCTTGAAAGAACGAAAATTGAAAAAAAAGTTCAAAAACTTAAGAGAGCGAAAATATAAGAAGTTTTTTTCAAAGGATTTGGCGAACATAATTGAAAAATATCGTTCGACGAGTTTTCGAACGAAAGAAATCTGAAAAAATGAGAAAAATTGTTCGACGAGTTTTCAAACGAAGAAAAACGGAAGAAAAAAATTCAGAAAATCTATCAGTTTTTCTCAAAAATTTCGTTCGTGTACAGATATAATTCAGATTATGCATGATACACGAAATTCAGAGGTATTCTCTCCTGAGGTTCGCATATTTTCTATCCATTCGTGCACGTTAATGTTGAAACATTTGATTCCAAACTGAGAGTGAGCAGCAGCTCTCATTCCAGGCCGAGGTATACGAAGTAAATTTTACGCGAATTCCATACCGTTGATAATTCCCTACTACAACGCCCATGGCTTTGAGGCATCTATTTCACTCTCGGTGCACAAGGCCTGCCCGAATGAAACTTTGGCGGTCGGCATGCATGTCGAGCGGCCGTCGCAAAGGTCTTTCTGCACCAACCCTTTCACGGCGGCAGGCAGAACTGTTTACAGGCCTATTTCGACAAGACGGAACTGTTTACAGGCCTATTTCGACAAGACGGAACTGTTTACAGACCTATTTCGACACAAACGGCTAGATCGTCCAGTTGTACTTCCTTTCTCAGTCAATTGCTAGATATTGATCACGATGCAGCTTTCACGACGTTCTCCAGTGTAGGGTGGCCATTATAATTCGGTTTGGATTTTCACTCATATGGTTTTACAGACAAATTGTGGACGAAGATAGTAGAACATTTTTCAGAGTCTTCACATTAGTTGCTTTTCACGTTAAACGGTTATTGACCTGTTTTTAGTATATGCTAAGTTTAACAGACTTTCATCCCTCAGGGCGTAGATGCTAGTAGAACTTCTACCTTCGCTTCATATCATTGTTATGTTGATCCGCTGATATTGAGCTGTCATAAGCTCATTGATACTATGGAGCCGAGAAGGATTTTAAAAAGGCAGAGGATTGGCACCAACAAAAAAGAAGGCATATCCATCTTCCACATCACAAGCTGAGTGAACCGATTGTGGTCGATATGTCGAAATAAATATTCGTTATGTAAGATTCAAAAGAACTGGAGAAGTTTCTGTATTGCATGTGTTGCCTAAAAAGCTGAGGGTGTTCGATGCTCTGAAGCAGAAAAAATTTACTCTACTATCTCTCACCTAGTGCAGTGCTGTAGGTTGCGGTATGAAACACAGCAGGTCACCATTACATACACCGAAACTCTAAATCTGAGGCAGTGGAATTGGAGCGAATATTCGGTTTTTTGAGTTCGAATACATGAGGAGGCTTGTTAGAAGTGATTGTGTCACAAAGCAGTGTTTCGCTGACCACAACTGAAGTCGACATACTACATATCAATATATCTGCACACATGCCAGCGTTCAGAAAAAGGTGACTATTCGTGAGGACAAGAAGAGATTTACAAAAGAATTTTATGGTTAAGGACCAATCAATAGGGAGCCAGAAGGATCTCTCTCCCATCTATACATAAGCTCGTTCTAAGAGCACTTCTCTTCTTGATGGGGGCTTCTTAGAAGTCATGAGTGCGAACTCGCACTCAATTAGGACACAGGCCATTCCCTATACCCTTGTAATTATGAGTGCCAAATCAAATAACACGTAATCGTGCACTAGTACATAACTTTCGCAGAAAACAAGGGCTCTACTGGCTTGATAAGGTTCCATTGTGAGCTTTAAAACATAATCACTTTGGTTGGCGCTCCACACAGTGGGTGTATTTCTACAGCTAAGGCCATACCATTAACTGCCCAGCTTACAATCAACCAAAGAGGCATAACCGCTACCGCTGTTTGTGTATTCCCGAAAAGGAAACTCAGAAATCAGTCTTTTCTATCCCGCTCTCTTACATATTGAACCCTTATTTGAAATTATTCCTGCATGGATGTGAATGATCTATAGGATTCTTCATACTATGTCGGACGCGTATGGCGGTGGCTGTAGGCACTACACCACACGCGGCTCGATCTTATTTTCAGTTCAACTGAGTCCTCTTTCTCTCCCGGGTCGGTTGATTGTTAACAGATTCTTCTCCGAAAATAAAAGCAAGTCACTGAAGAGGTTCGAAACCATTCGAGCCTTTACGTAGGACGACCCCTAATTTTTCTTCACTCAGAGGTGTTCAACGCTTCCTTATGCTCTAGCCTGGGCATGATAGAAGTATCCAACCCTTTCTCTCTCTGCAAAACATAATTTCCTAATGTAACTGCTTTTTTCGGCGTTAAGTTTTATCTATTGCACATGCCGTTGTCAGAGAACTCAACGCTCGAAAGCGGTTCAATTACATGCTTGTCATCTCAGATATACAGGGTGCGCTTTAAATATGGTGACAAATTACAAATCCAATCCCGTCAAAATATGTGCGTCGCTAATCACATTGTATAGTCTGTTCTTCCCATCAAACCTATCTCTACAAATGCACGACGTTTCGGAGCGCAAAATGGTTTCTGAAGCAAATGGTGAGCAAAGACCTGAAGAGCCCCTGATTTTGCACAGTAAAGCTCGCCATTAAGTCGGCTTAGGCAATTGATGCTCGTTTACCCATGTGACCGTGGAGAGCTGCTCCAATGGGGTTATTTTGAAGCAACTGGTGTATGCTTGAAAACTTACCATAGCTGGTCCTTGGACCATCTGTTGAAGGAACGCGAGTGCAAATTGCGAAACTACTTTTTGGCCCAGGTCAGCATTCAAGGTAGCTGACTTCGTGTCACTTTTTTCGTTTACCTGACGACGTGAAGGTGTCAAACTTGGAGCATAAGTGCCCCTGAAGGTTTTCTATCGACATATGTCGACGGGATGGGATTTGGAACCTTGTCACCACATTTGAAGCGCACCCTGTAAGCCAACGGCAGCGGCATTCGCTTAAAGCCAGATCGTCACATGGCTCACACTCGAAAGAGTGACGTTTTAGTGTGTTATGCTTCTATCAGTCATATGAATGAAAAGATCAGCAGGAATATAGGCCGCTTCAGCCCGATGAGTGCTCACTCGGAAAATAGATGCTGGCCTCAGAGGGTGACCTGGGCCAATAGCAATCCGGCAATGTGGTGACTTTAAAGGCACAGTCCAAGCTCAGGGGCCAAAACTAAGATTTCCACATAATTATGAAGTAGACCCACCCCGTATAACACCTGCCAAGTGAGAGCTCTCGATTCCACAGAATGAGCGAGATATAGGAGGAAGCCAATCTGGGGCGCCCACACCAGGAAGCCACTTTGGCACGCCCCTTTACGATCTTTCGAGCTGAACAGTGGCGAAATGAGTGATGATTTCCGATCAATAGCCCCGTTCTTCGCTACATTCTCAGCCTCCCTCTTTATTCAGGTCGGCTCGCATCCATAGGTTGCAAATGACGGAAGTTACAAGCCTCGGACAACTCGTCCACCATGCTTCCGCAGCTCAATTTTCGAGGGGCCACAACTCCGTTCCCAGGGGGCCTTGTACGACTAGAGAGACATCATTGGAATAAGCGTGATACCATTTTCAAGATAAGAAGGAAAACAGAAAATCGATTTTGAGGTTGGACTGTGCCTTTAACGAGGCAGCCAACCTGAGGTAAGTGACACCTAGGTGCCTCCTATGGTTGCCAACTTGGAACCAGAATTATTCTCTAAGAGTAGGGTTAAATAAAAAAACTCTCACTAATCGACGTATTTGAATCTGCACCGCACCGATCTACGCGACGGATGCCCAACACAGCGCCTTAGACCACTAGTTTTCCTACATACACTCCCTTCACAGTTTTTCGTAACCATTACACCTTTGCTCAAACTATCGGTTGTAAATATATGTTTCGCGAACGTGCACATGTTTCTATCTTTCAGGTATAACAATTTTTCAACCTTTGATGATGAGATTTAGAAATTTTATACGAAAATCATCAAGGCGACAGAATGTTAGATTCGGAAAAACGATTTCGGGAATTTTTCGATGAGTAGCCACTTACCACTGACAATGAGACCACGATACACATTATTTTGTAGTATGACTGCCGAACGTTGCTGCAACGCGAGTCAGCATTAAAAGTTACGAAAAAGTAATGGGTAATGTTGGCTTCAAAATCCTGAACCTCAACATTATTTTAAAGGCCCCAACTAGTGTGCTTGGCGCTCTTGAGCTTGCAGCTGTGTCTATGACATTTTCGATACGTTTTCAGATACGGTACTCGTACCTAAAACAGCACCTGTGAGCCTTCACACGTGAAACAATTCAAACGCACTCGGAGAAAAACATCGAAAACCATTTTCGCGCGAAATTCAAATTCGTATTTACAATGTGTTCCGATTGACTTTTCTTTACAAATGAAGGTTTTTCATGGACCCCTTCGACATTTTCGCTCACTAGAGAGGTCAAGCTACACAAAAACATGGGAAAATAATAGACGGTATGTTGTTCCTGGCATTTGTGTTCAGCGAGTGTCATCGCATGAAATAACCCTAGCAAACACTTCAGAAACTGTGAATTTCCGGACTATGCGAGATTAGGATGGAAAAGCGCGATTAGGGCCAGGGCCATACTTTACATGGCTGCGGCTGCCTCTGACACATCTGTTTTCGATCGATAGTTGCACTCTGCTGATTGCCAGGAGCTCTGTGTTGAACACCATTAGCCATAAATGTCCACCAATCCTCGTGCGGTAATCCATCTACTTACACTACTACAAAACTGCAAGAGACAGGTTCGCTAAAGAACACAATGATCAACCCCGTCTTTTTAACGATGATCCCAATTGCACAAAATGCGAAAATTTGGGTTTCGGTACCATTGACAACCAGGCATGCCGCGCCCACTTTCCCTCGCGCTTGCTGCGCTCTCCACTCCACCTCTTGCGCCGGAGACACAAGGAAAAAGACGCTACTACTGTGCCATCGACTGGACATCTCTAGGATGATTGGGGTTTTGATGTATATTCTGGTAAATAGCCACGAACGCTTCGTCTATGTGTATGCTGACGCTGTTCTACCAAACACTCAATTTTTAAAGCACTACGCATTTTCTCCAACAAAATTGCTGAATTTTTTGCGAACGCTGCTGATTACACTTGCTATAAAGAAAAAGCAAAATAAGTTCTATCTGAAAGGGGATCTCCAAGAAAATGTGATTCGGTGCTCACAGAAACGTTCCAACAAAAATAAAGAGGAATAGGGAAGTGGAGTGGATGAGTCCACGAAAAAGTATCAATATTTCTCGAGAACCGATTCCCGTGGCTGAAACTTTTACTCGCGAAGTAGGACCGTTTTGTTATTCTTAATATCAGAACTTTGTCGTTTAAAATAACTTCTCTTTCTTCGGTTCTATTCTAATACCAGAAAAAAAGGCGCTCAATACTTACCATTGAAAAAAAAAGACATTATGTTAGTAAAATCACACAAACGGTTTCATTTTGCTGTTCAGAAACGTAAACTAGTGAAAAATCAGTGGCAAGTGCAATTACTAACGCATAAACATTCTCAACCAAGTACAAGTCCTTCTTTGAAAAGCCTAGGGCCTTTCCATGTGAAGTAACACAACGGTTCGTTTCGGAGACTAGAAAATTGTATTCACTGAAATCGTCCACAAAAAATATGTTCACCTCCTTGTAGACTCCCCCACACCACTCACCTGATGTTCCTTTTTGTTGAAGCGTTGCGGCCACCGCCAAAATGATTTTGCTTGGAGAAGCCCATTTAGCTAGGAGTGTGACTTTGAGAATGTTTTCACCATTTTCACAGCTGATTTTTTTAAATACGTCCGCTTCGCATCTACGACTGTTATAAAACGACCTTCTGGATTCATTTGGTAACAAGTAAGTAGCCAACTTGATAACCGATTCTCCTGCACCACCCCATGGAAAAAGCGCAGCCCACAACGCCTTTCAGCGGATAAATTTAAGAATCGAATACTCTAGAGAGTCATTCCTGGGTGCCAACCTTTTTAGGGGGGGGGGGGTGGAAATTCATTCGCATCAGATCGCGTTATCAGACATTGCCTTCCTAGAGACTCTATTTTGAGCCTCAGACATCTGAAAGCTACATCTGTCACTCCTGTTTGGAATGCTGAGTGCCCCTGCCTCCCAAACTAGGATTGCTCCCATCCCTACAATGTCCAGCCAAAGTAAATGATTCCTCTCCGCGGAGACGCAGAGATAGCCAGTTTGCACTTTGGCCGGCCGAGAGAGTGCCAGGCCGGCTGGCAGCGCCTTTCTTTTCGTCCTCTGCGCTCACCATACTGACTCGGACACCCTGCGCGCCGGGTTTTCAATGCTCCGAAGACCGAAAATTTGGGGCTGGCTGCCCGCCTAGGTTTACCGCTCTCTTACCTCTCGCTTGTAACTTTTCCTACATCTCACGAAAGTTTGCTCAGGTGGGGGTAGTTTGGGAATGTGAACCCGAATATAAGATTCCGTCTCGGTGGTCGTTCTCCCTATGCACTTCAATGCTTTTCCCAAGAAAAGCTCCACCCATTTAATGTCACGCTTCTCAGCCTGCAGCAACGTCAATGAAATTGCTGGTACGTTTTTTGGTACGCACGATCATACTGTTGACGTAGTTTTCTTATCCTAGACTGCACCTGTCTGTCCTCAGAGCATGAAAATGGATCCGCCCTTTAGTGTAGCCCTCTTCGGCTTGCCCCTATATCCATGTGTCGTTTTCTACTTTATTCAAAGAACAACCAAGGGCATCAAAAGGATTAAAATGACTTGAAGATTCGAATACCTCCTCCCCCATCCCTGGTTGTCGTCAATATCTCCTTACGGGGGGGGGATCAGGAGATCGCGGGATTGAAGGGTTGGGTGGGTCGTGCTAAAGTTGACATGTATCACACCTCGTGCCCCCTAGCCTTCTTGAGGTTTTTATTCAGAGTAAATATATATTGGTTATAATGGCCCCTGTAGCCTATTTTACCCATTACTACATATACTTCATTGCACCTTGACTACATATATTTCAGTGCAATGACCAAACTGGAACAATATGACTCGCTCTTCGAAACTATTCAAGTCACTGACAACGTAGTTTCCTCTGTGAGTGGAATTGTGGTAAATGGCCTAATACTGCACCAGATTGGCAAGAACTATTCATCTGCTAATCACTACCAGCTCTTGGTTGCATTAAGGTCTGTTCTCTCAATACTATCGCTCCTACTGGCGCTGTTTGAAAATAAGGTAGGTTGGGTTCCAGTTGAAAAAACATTTCTCTAACGACCACGTACCTAAAGCAATTGCACACGATATTGCGCCGGATCACTCGCTACTGGCAATGTTTCACCTGTAGAGCCGTTTGCCGATGTCTTAGAGATTACCTCTAATTCGCCCCCGTCGTAATTCACCTTCGCTTCCAGAAGCGTATAGGATGAACGCTGAAGGGCCGATAATAGTCTTGCCGCTGGAATGCTCGGCAGAATGCAATGGAGACGATTTCAGTCATGCGGAGCCACACGGTCGGTTCTCTTTCATTGCATGCTCCGTGCCTTTCATCGGCTGGACTCGGGTGGTGGCCGTCGTGTATTCCAACCCCTAACGAGGTGGGAGAAACGGAGGAGGGGCGTGGGAGGAGCGAGGCTCCTGATTTTACGCAACACGGGGCTAGCGACAGCCAACCGGCTGCGTCTCTTGCCGTTCCTCCCGTATCTTTAGGGGTTGGAATACGCGATGGCCACCACCCGAGTGACTCTAATCGGCTCCTCACTAGAGTGCGGCGAGACTCCTCACATTCTTCGCGCGTAGTGTCTAGCCAGGGGCGACCCCTCACACCCGCCGCCTCATTGCATAGGGGAATCCGAAATAACTACGCATGCTGATCTTCCCGTTTATCTGCAAATCTCATTTTGGAAGGGTTTTACTTTCTATCCTTTTTCCGTCTCTTTCTTTTCCTGAAATACGTTAGGGAAATTAAGCTGTTTCGGATAAGGGTGAAATCAAAGAAAAGCTGTCTGGCGGAGGGTTTTATTCGCGCAAAAACTCGTGGCGACTTTCTGCCCGCCTCGTCAGCGTTCATGCACGCCTCTTCAGAGCGCTTAGGCAGGCACTGGAAAAAGCCCTAGTGACCTATGGATTTCGATTATCACCAGCAGCGGAGCGCCAACCCTTGTGAAATATAGCTAGTGATAAGGAGGTTCCGACAAAAAACCCACCGCTCCGCACTGTGATAATCGAAAACAGGTATTCATTTGAAATGAACCAGAGTCTATGTGGCCCAACCTACGACTATCGGGTGTATGCTCCGCCAAGTCACCGGCACTGCAAGTCAACACCTCTCATCTTCGCATGCGTTTTGCACTGCATATTGTCAATTTTTAACTTGCTCTGAAGGTTGGAAAGTATACAGAGTTTGTCTAGCACCACAGCACATTCATATTCCAGAGGAGAACAACGTCAGGAGAAGTATACATGTTCCTCCCCTTTCTTGATTTTGGGTCTGTGATTGGTGTGATAATGGTTGGGGCCAACTTCGCACTCGAATCTCTTGAACAGTTTTCCCTGATGGCTTTGAACATTCATCGTGTGCTTATTTTTCTGAGGTGAGCGCCCCCTGCTTTCTATAGGTTCTTTTATGAAACGAAATGGTCTGCTCAATGACAGAATTCATGATAAAAAAAGCCTTTTCTAGTTTTCAGTCTTCGCGCAGGTAAGTTCACGAAATAGAGAGTAATATATAGCTAAAGGTTTCAACAAGACACTCAAGGTATTTCGATACCTAGACGTACCATCTCCATCGGCCGTTTTCTTAATGTGGACCAGATTTGCTACAGGTTTTTCTAGAGAGAGCAACACTCATTCACTTTCCACGCGCTTTTGCGTACCTACAATTCTGCATACGCGTATCTGCAAGCCATTTAGTGGATATTGAATGTGTTTCTAATATTGTTTTCCTGCATGAAGGTATATAAGGAACACTTTTTTTTACGGAAAAATGTCACGATGAAGGGTATGAATCACAAATCTGCTACACATATTCACTCCAGATTAAGAGAAAAACGTTCCGACTTGAGTTGTTACTCTGATTCTATTCTCGGTTCAACATATGTCAAAAACCAGGGTGCTGTCTTGGGCCTCTTTCAGAGTGCGATCGCTGTGCGACGCAATGACATGTTTTGGATACAGATCGACGTGCGACGCGATCTCGATCGATGCTCATGATTACCATCCCATCGCGTCGCGCGGCGATCGAGCTCTGAGAGGTATTAGCGAGGGGGGGGGGATACTATGGCGCGATGCACTTGACCACGCCCAATCCACAGTGCTTCACAAAGTTTGAGCACCTACCCGGGGTTAACCTCCAAAGCCAAAATCAAGGGAGTCATTGCGGCACGGAAAATGGGCATCAAGTTAGGCAGGATGAAAATGTGCTCATGTGACAGAAAGAAATGGCGACGGGCTGTCACCACGGCGGCGGAGTATACCAAGGTTAGGCCACTCAAAACTATAACACCCTTCAGCGACCCGTCGCCGCGACGGACGCACGCAAACTGTTTTCGAGGCCGACGCTGCCATAGTGCCGGTGCTGGTCCTGACTCGATGAGCGATACCTGGCAATGGCTGCAGCGACGAGGAAAAACACCACAGCCCTTTGTGTTTTGCACGCATGCCCGGTTGAAAAATACATCCAACGAGTCGCGCTGCTGTCTGCATTCAATTTGGTCGATATGCGAGTTTTGTGTAAAAAATTGGCGCTTTATTGCGGCCGACTCCGGTCGTCCGCATCCCTCTGCACCAAATGACTTTTGTAGGTTGTGCTCTATCCCATACTTTGACTATTGAAGACTCTATTGCATCTCTCTGTGTTAGCCCGGGATCATAATTCGGTTGCGGCGATGCGTGAAAAAAATCGGTATTGATTAATCGCGGCGATATTGCGCATTACATTGAATCGTTTGTTTTTCCAGAGCAGAACAACAGTTCATAAAATGAAGTGGGTTGTGAAAAGCGGTGCAAAAATTATCGCGGCCATCTGCAAGATTGCTTCAAACTTCCAAATGGTCTTCCACGATTTTTGGATGTTTTTTTGCCGTAACTGCAGTTCAACGTCGCAGTGCTCGTTATGGTATGTTTACACAATGTGCTGAGTTGATCGCAAAACGCTTGGCACCGGGCGAGATTGAACCAACCACTATATACCCTTTACACTGTTCCAATCTCGATCGAAGCCAAGCGTTTTGAGTGGTATTCAGCCCCTTTTGTAAGCATACCATAACATGCACTGCGACGTTAATCTGCAGTGACGGCAAAAAAGAACATCCAAAAATCGTGTAAGACTTAACTAGAGCATCATCCTGGCAGGGCTACGACTGCTGTATAGTCTATGACGGTATTTCTGTTTCATCCCGTTATGCGGGTGAAAAGATGATTGCTGTGGTGAAGGTTTTCCGAGATGTTGAGTGAGAGCGACGCTGGGGCTTCGGTGGTGCAGTGCGATGAGGCACTCCCCGGAAGGGGAATATGCTGGTTCAATCTTGCCCGGAGCCAAGCGTTTTGTGATGAACTCAGCACCATGTGTGAATTTCCAAATTGTGGTTGCAAACAAAAACTTTGACCGATCTCGAATGAATTTCTCGTCCCATTTCACCCAATGGAGTGTCGCTTTGCTCATGAAAATAATCCATTCCTATCAGAGCGGAATGTCGTCGCGATAGATCGATACCGCTTTTTCTCACGCATCGCCGCGACGGTAGTACGACCCCGGCCTCACATGATTATCGCCTCATGAATTTGCTTCGTTGGAAGCAGCCGAAATCGGGCGGAAGGTTTATCGCTCAAATCTGACGCGTAAATTATTTAGCTGGAAAATTTTGAATTGCAAAAGCTGCCTTTGAACACTCTTCGAGTTGTTCAGTAATGTCTTGTTCATTGCAGGCCGCACTGGGTCCAGGCGTTCTACATTGCTTTCATTCCTTCCATGATTGCATACTCTACTGCGTTTGGTATTGTCGTGTCTACAGTAGATCTTGTCAGTGTGAAAATTTCTCTATGTTTAAGCCTGCATTTCAATTTGCTTTCACTATACAGACAAAGACTTTTCAGAGTTTTATGATTGGCTCACTTCTTCAGTTCGTTTTGGTGCCTCCTGGAATAGTAATTTCTATTGTATGTTATCTTCTCATGAAGCGATACTTTCGAGATAACAGTGGCTACACTGACAAAGTTAAAGTAATGCAAGATCGGCTGACCACTAGTATTTGGCTTCAGGCATGCTTAGTGTCCTTTCGACAAGAGAGCGAAGTCCATGATAAAATTAGAGCGTTCGATTTTTTTCAGGGTTTAATTCAATTTATTTTGGCTTTGGCTATAGCTCTCGATACACCACTCGAAGCCCTTTTTGGTCTCAGTGTCACCGGAAATACCGAAGGCAGTGAACTTTTCAGTGTGGTTCAGTACACGGTAAGATTTATTATTCATCTATAGAGAGTGAAATCGCCCATTTAGCAAGATTTGTATCCAAAATGCAAGGAGGGTCGGCCGTCCGCAAACACTAGCTTACTTACCTAGTTTTCCGAGTTGGCGTCTGAAGCGAGTCGTCCTTTCAACCAGTACACTGTTATGATTGCCACTTGAGCTCAGAAGGCTGAATGCGCCTAGCGTCTACAAGCCAGATAATGGTAGACCTGGAGTCTAAAAGCTGAAAAGGAACTGAGAAAGCGACCTAAAGGGTTGAAAAACTGTCGTTAGACGGCGGCCTTCTATGCCACCGGATGTTGGCGGAATACGGCCCGTCGCCTGCAAAGTTTCACGAATAATTGCGGTATGAGATTTATATGACCCCAGTTCTGAAAATGCTGGTCGAAGCGCCACTGGTTCTAAAGCGCAAGGCAGAGTACGTCAAGTGTTTGGAAGAGCGCGCGTCGTCGCCTTGATTGACTCGCCGTTCCCATGACCAGTCTCGCCTCCTAACTCCTTCGCGAGTGATCGACCTTCAATCTTCCCCACTTAAGTCTTTTAAACCGCGCTAGGTGGCATCCTGTCGGCAACCGACAGTTTGATCCAGGTGAATCCACAAAGATCCAAGTGAATGAGTCAGAACTAACTATAGAGCCCTCTGTTTGAACACATGCCCTCAGCGCATGCTCACTGTACGCTCCAAGGGTCGCAGTTCTAGGTTCGATCTGTAGCAAGCCCCTAGGAGTAGTCTGTAAGAATTTTAGTAAGTTTGTACCTTTTGGTAAATCTTATGTTGCTGTTAGAAGGCTAGAGATATTGTTGATTGTATGCACCCATGTTGGTCGGTTTTGTATCGCAACAAGCGCCCTCATTATTCTGAATTTGGGTACTGCTTGAAACAACATTATGCAGACTGAAAGCAACTATAACTCACAATGGATAACCTCAGATCATCTATATAATGTTTGAGCTAGTCTTTAGTAAGCGGTTCACGATTCCATGCAGCTAGTCGGAGTCCTCATAAAATGCGTCGGCCCGCTGCTCTATTCTGTGCACGTATACAAGTGACCAGACCTGTCCGTCAACCTATGGCTGTTTGTTTCATCTCTGAGGAGTGATGTCAGTATGTGAGCAACAGCGTCAACGGGCTACCAAAAATCGCCGCAGGTATTTCACACCGGTACACCCCAGAATTCTGAGAAGTTTGGCTAGATTGTGCCAACATTAGTTGATGATCCTCTAATAAACTTTCGTCTTAACCAACCAAGAGTGTAGTATAACCACGTTGGTAATGGCTCTTTTAAGACTATTTTCAGGTGACTACAATAATCTTCTCCTGGTATCAATTTGTGATCGGTCTGCTGACTCTATGGAGTATTCGCGGCGTTTTGACAAAGAAGGAGAACACCCTTTCAGACTCTGCTAAGGCAGCTGTCCAAACAAACGCTGATCGCGCTCCGTTTTCGCTTAAGCTAAGCAAGGCGCGTGCTCTGGTGCGTGTGTGCGAGCGTGTGTGCCGATGAAGACAAGCAACATTTTGAGCAGAAGTAAGTTCATGTTGCAGGCTACACATGACCGTTTTCCGGTTACTACGCCAGTTAGGCCCTAGTTACACTACGGCGTTGTAGTGCCACTGGCTTTTGCGGCACGTATCGTTGAGATTCGAAATTGATCAATAGCAGACCAGTCCCTGATGCTCGCGGCAGGGAATCGCTTGAGTGCAACTAGGGCGTTATAGTTTCATTTTTCTTGACAATAACATGGTCACACATTGACTAATGGGTCTGTACAACGGTTGAATAATGTGATGTCGTTTGAATAAAGTTCTTATTTCGTTCCACTTCCCATGCTTAGGTTCAGTTAATACTTCCGCGAAAATTTGAAGCAGCGAGCCGAGCGTGTTAGTTCAGTGGATGATATGTCAAAGCGGATCGTGTATAGAGCTCGTCCATAGTGTACGTCCGCATCGCGGTGCTCCAACGCAGCGGTTTCTTTCTCCGCAACAGTGCGCCTTCGGGGCTTTGGCTGGCATGGTCGAAATGCAGTTGCGAGAAAGTGCGCGGCAGTGCAGCACCGCCACGCCACCGCCCTCACATTGTGAGTGATTCTTCGTTGGATGGATTAGGATTCCATTTGAAACGATGGTTTCTGATAGAGACGGGAAATGCAGCGAGATTGGGCGCAGTTCTTTTTCCTTTCGAAAGCCAAGTATATATGAAAAATGGATAGAGAAAAACGTCTTTCAGTCTCAAGCTTTCAGGAATTTATGAAGCAGTTCTCAGAGGATAGGGGCAAAATGACCAAATTCGGGGGTCGTACGTTGTCCCCTCTTAGGCCATTGTTATACCAAGAGTTTGCAACCGCGACAGGCTCGGTCAACTGTCACATGTGAAAACCGCGCGCTAATCGGTCGCCTTCGTGGGTATCGGTAGCAGCGCAATGCACTGCGACGGGTCTCAGCGACAGCTCCCCAGTCAAATCCATTACTTTGTCGAGTGTTTCTTGACCCTGAGCGACAGCGATGGCTGGATTGTAGGATTTCGACTTGAAAAAGTTGGATCAGCGCCCCTTAATTGGAAGTATGTCCTGTGAGCCAAAATTTTGGGGTGACGTTTGAAAATGAAGGATATCACATCGCAATGTGAGCGATGCTCCTTACAATCAGGTGTACATTCTAATTTTTAGTTTGTCCTTGTTGTATGATTTGCGACATACAGAAAAGGTTCTTCTCTTTAGTACACCCCTAGACTTTTTTCCATTCTGGCTCAAACTCCCAACTAATAATAATAATAATAATTCATTACGCTGTTTAAGACAGACGATAGATAAACAATAAAAACAATTACATACATAGTATAGTATCACAATGATAACAGTTCTGTGATAAAAACTAGTAACTTAGAATCATTTTTGAGGCCATTCGTTTGAAGGACAGCAAGTAGTGGGGTTGCAGAGGAACGGTGCTTCTCAGAGACACATAAGCAGCACCCGCACGGTCTGTAAATGTATGAGATCGTATGGGGGTTCTGGCCGCAGGATAAGATATTTTTATGTTTCCTCCTCTAGTTCTCGAAGCAGTCAGTCTATAAAACGATGAGCAGTTGATTCCACAAGTGTGAGACACTATTTCGAAGACCATACATACATCTCTGAGTTTTCTCCGAGACTCTAAGGTATGCAATCCGAGGACTTTGTTCCTGTGTTACGATCTAGGTATGCGAGTGTAGTCAAAGCCTCTACATCTGATGACCAATTTACGAGTGTAGTTGCTCTGAATTTTATCAATGAATTCTATATCTTTCTTTTTATATGGCGAAAAAACTGTGGGACCACATTCCAAAATAGGTCTCACGTATGTTTTGTACGCCTTCACCAATACATCGACGTTTTTTGTTGCTAAAGCTTTCAATATTTGGTAAGTCCGACCACACGCCTTCCTGCAAGTATTTTTGAAATGTTCATGAAAGTCCAGCTTGTTATCATATGTGAATCCCAGATCAACCACCTTATCTACCAGCGGAATAACATTACCTTGCAAGTAAAAGTGTACGGATTCATCAGCTGATCCAATTCTTAGGCGCATGGTCTTTCCTGGTGCCAGAGGTAGGGCCCAGTCCTTGCTCCAAGATTCTACAACATTGATAGCATTCTGGAGATCAGAAACTGAGAAATTTTGAGGGTTCACGTAGATCTTAAAATCGTCAGCGTATTGCATACCCTTAACTCCAGTCTCTTGAACCGACTGTGCTAAGTCAGATGTAAAGATCGCAAATAGCAAAGGGGAAAGAACCCCACCTTGGGGTACACCACTTGTGATTTTGTGTATTTCAGAGAGAGTAGAATTAATCTTAACCTGAAAGGTGCGGTCTTTGAGGAACTGTTCAACCCACTTTGTTACTTTCGAATGGAAACCCAGTTTCTCTAGCTTGAAAATCAAATTAGAATGGCAAACACGATCGAAAGCTTTCGAGAAATCAAAATAAATTATATCGCAATTGACTCCCTGTTCTAGAAGATTGGTCCAGTCATTCAAGCATTCCAATAAATTAGTCTCAGTTGATCTGGCAGCAACAAAACCATGTTGACTGGGTGGAACTATATTGTTACGCGTCAGATGATCGACTATATGCTCTTTCAATATCTTTTCGAACAGCCGACAAAAAAGTGATAGTATGCTCACTGGTCTATAGTTGGAGGGGTTGACAGCAGGCTGCTTCTTCAACAGTGGTGTTACATAGGAATGTTTCCAGCGCTTCGGAACTTCAGTTAGCATGTGTGACTGGTTGAAAATATATGCCAATGGTTTGGCAATCACATGGGACACCTCTTTCAGAAATCGCAAAGGAATTCGATCAGGGGTGAACGAATGCGAAGCTGGCCATTTTCTAATTAGTTCGAAAATTTTGAAGTAATCAAAGCAGGGAATTGAATCCATCACGCTAACGTTTGGTGATCTGTCAGGCGGACAAATGTGATCATCGTCAGTGAAAACTTTACGAAACTCGTTTGCGAGCATATTAGCCTTATCGATATCAGAAATAGCCCTGGCTGAATCTTTAACAAGAACTGAACTGCAACTTTCATTTTTCAGTCTCGTCCTCAAGTACTTACAGAAGGACTGTTTTTGACCTGATTCGATTATACGCTTCTCCAAATTCTGATTGTACTTTTCCAATTTTCTAGCAAAACGGGAAGCGAAAGTATTATAATGTTCCCAGTCAGAAGATGTTTGTGAGAGGAGAGCCAGAGAGAAAAGGCAATCTCTATGATCTAACATGTTTCTTAGATAGACCGGTAGATATGAAGGTGAAGCGAAAACCCGATCCCATGGCACAAAGATGTCTATGGCATGGTGCAAAATACTTAAAAACATTTCATATTTCTCATCCACTGTTTTGTTTGTTTCCAACGAATCCACCCATCTCACATCCGCTAAGTAGCTGCAGATCAAGGATTAATCACATTTTGAAAACTGTTGACGATACGTAACATTGGAGCTAGCCGTTTCAGCATTCACAAGAAAGGATATTCCGATATGATCGCTGGTGCCAATAGGAGGTTGAGGTGTAACTTGATCGATGAGACGTTTGTCATTAGTGAGTATGAGATCAAGTACATGCTGACCACGTGTGGGGAAATGGATATGCTGAATGAAGTCATGTGATACAACAAAGTCAACAAACTTATCATTCGGATTAGAAAGTAGGCTAGAGGGGTCATCCCAGTTAATTTCTGGAAGGTTGAAGTCCCCAACAAGAATTGAAGGCCCCTCATTCGAAAATAAGTCACTTATTGTATTCAACAGCTGATCTGTATTCAACTGAGAGCAGGAAGGTGTACGGTAAACAACCACAAAACGAATAGGATTAGGAGAACAAAAAACGTCAAGGGCCATAATTTCATACCCAACTGCAACAGACTCCGAGAACACAGTAGCTTGCAGAAAAGACTTTTTCAAGAGCACCATCACTCCACCTCCCGGCCTACCCGGCCTGTCACAACGGCAAGCCTCAAATTGCATTCACTGAGCCACTGGACTCGACAGAAACATTCTCCACTCGAGAGGAACGGTCACCCAAATTGTGGGATCGGTTGGCCTGCTCGTGGACAATGTCTCTGTTGCTTTGATTCATTCTACCTTCCCTCCTTGCGTTTAGTTCGGCTCGACTAAGTGATGCCCTTAGAAAGGCACCCTTGAGCGAAAATGAGCGCAAGTTTGGAGCACGACCAATTGCTAACCTCTGATGGAATGTTGTTGGAAAAACTACCTTGAGGAGCCTATTTCGACCAGGAACTTTTTTACCTAATCTATAGATGGCCAATGGAGTTACTTCAATACTGAGGAATGATAAAAGATTCGCAACCCAATAGTAATCATTCTGTAGGCGGCGTTGGATATTAGATGAATTCAACTCAGTTATACCAGACAATACAATTGAACGTTTACGCTCACACTCATGAAAATTGTCTTCATCATGAGGGAGCCCAACAACAGATCGCTGAACAATTGCTTCTATCTTATGACTTTCCTCTAACTCAACAATTCTACTCTGCATCACTCCAATTTCGTTTCGTAATTTACCATTTTCCCCATGATACTGAGCGTTTTCAGTCCGTAAACGAGTATTCTCTTGGACACTAGATCGAAGCTGCGCATTGATCAGGATAAGTATAGTCTTAACACAAGTGGGCACATCATCCGAGTTCTCCAAGTCCATGATTGCTGTCGATAAATCACATGCAGTTATATTCGAAGACGACATTGACGGTTCTCTTCCTCTCTGTCGTGGTGGCACGGTGATGAGACAAAATAATTTCTTCCCTCCTGCCACAAGAGGAAACTGCAGATTGTAGTAGACGAGATAACGATAACACCACTAGTCGGCAATAGCAACCAGTTTCGATATATCAGCAAGAGTCGATAATCACCAGCAGTAGTAACCGCGTAACGATATCAAGCAGATCAGTAGCAACCACTTCCAATATATCAAACCACTTGCAGTATATCGATCAGCAGCAATCACAGATAAGAGGCAGCAGGCACTTTCAGGCAGATAAGCAGCAGTCTCCACTTCCAATCAGATAAGCAGCAGTAGGAACTCCAAGATAGATAAACACCAGTAGGCACTTCCGAAGAGATAAGCAGCAGTAGGTACTTCCAGAGCAGCTGATGTGTACACAACCGCTCACCGAGGCAGTAGCAGGTCGACTCCCTCAAAAACTCCATACTTCTGGGAGTCGTTACGCCCTCATCACACACGTTCTAACGACAATAACTGCTTGGATCTGGCAGTACTGAATGCACTTCTCCCAATTCGCAGTCTCCGCGAAAGCGAACTTTGCATCAGCGACACCCTCAGAGCCCCTAATGAACAGATTTCCAAGCAGCGATTTTGCAACAACTGTCATTCATTTAGAATGGATTGTGTTAACCTAGGAATTGGCACAAGTAAGTCGTGGGTCTAAGTTCGTGAATGCTAACTAGAGGAAGCACAACTCGTGAACCGATTGTGTTCTCAGACACATGTACCACAAATCAAAGGAAGAGGTAATATAACCTACATTGAATTTTAGGTAGCTAGCTGGTCTTGTCGTATGTGCTTCTCTGGGCCGAATTCCGGTCCGCAATCGCGTCTCGACACGCTTTGCGGCCGCACGCGCTCGAGTCAGTCGAGTTTCCAGCCGACTCGATATGGCTTTTTTATAAAGTTTTTTTTTTCAGTTTTGTTTAGCTTACAGTTTCTAAAACCCACCTTGAGTCAACAGATCGGCGGCTGCGGCGCTAGAAACTCTTCCGGCTCGCAAGGCCGCAAAGCGTGTCGAGACGCAATCGCGGACCGGAATTCGGCACAGAGAAGCACGGTTCGTCGGATCAAATTTCTGTCAGCTGCCATCACCTTGATAAAATTTTAACGGTTCCATTCTAACCCCTTCTTGCAGAAAATGATTGAGCAGGTGAAACCTAATAAATCGAGCTTCAGTTGAAGCTAAACTACTTAAAGGCACAGTCCAACCTCAGAGGTAATTTTTGATATTATGGTCCGCTCGCTGCCAATAGCAACCCTGCCAAGCGCGAAATCTCAACTCCCTCAAATAAGCGAGAAAAAGCTAGGAAAAAGTCGGCTACGCCCCCTGGAAAGAAAAAATGAGTAACGCCCCTTGCCAGGTTTCCGACCTTAAGGAAGAGACGCGCGAATGATTATATTCAAAACCATGTTCTTCTCTTTGTTTTCGGTCTGGCTTTATATTGTGGCCTGCTTCAGAACGATGGCTGCGAATAACGAGAAAATACAGGCTCGAGACAACTCGTCCGCGAACTTCTAGCCGTTCGAAATCGAAATTTTTGAGGAGCCGTAACTCCGTTCGTAGAGAGTTCTGAGCGATTCTGGAGACACCATTGTGATCAGCGTGAGATTCTGAGGTTGGACTGTGTCTTTAATGGTAATGGTTGGCAACGAAAGCGAAAATCTCATCAAAGAGCATAATGTAAGCAAAGTAATTAAGCAGAAAAATGAAGATACAACGGAGAGAACGGAAAAAAATTGAGGAGTTCTAAAAGAAAATAGGAGTATCGACTGTATTCAAAATGGCGCGCTGAATGACGCAATCCTACACAACAACCGTCACCCATCTGGTGCTGAAAATATTCTCAAATAGCAGTGCCATTTCGCAACCCGTTAGCCTCAGGATTTGTGAAGTCCATCTAATTCCAGACTGATTTATCGTCTCGAACACTACTTTGCTTGCTATACTTCAAGGCGGGTGTCCGCGTGTTGATTTTCGGCTGCCATCTCAACAATCAGCATGATTTGATCAGGCTGTTTCACCATGCAGATGTCCTCAATCTTGTTAGCACCAGAAAGAAAGGGTATCGGAAAATTTTTGTTTCGTATGATTGTAATTCTTTCTTGTCGCCTATTATAACTATGCTCATAGCTACGCTCAACCGTAATACCAGAAGCTAAAGCCATTCTTAAATGGAAGAGCTATGGAAACGAAACATGATACGAAGTTCCCATCAGTGGTCGCAATCGTGTTTTGTTACTATGAGGTTGATGAATAAATTTTGACACGATGAGGCATACTTTTCTAAAGGCAGTCTATCATGGCAGGTATCGGCTGTACGTGTCGTGCTCGCATCGAACTGCACATGATGCGCTCGACAGCATTTTCTGCTGGGCGGCGCTGGTTCAAGTTCTTAGGGGTTGAGCAGAGTTCCAACAAGGCGAGGCGCGGCCTGATGATGGTGAGCCGTATTGATAGATCGCCGCGATCTATCAATACGACTCACCATCATCAGGCCGCGCCGCGCCCTGTTGGCACTCTACTCAACCCCTTACAGCCCGACATGAATTTTGCGTCCTTAGTACAGAAACAGGTCACCGACGGCATCCTAACTAGAAGTTATGTTCTGATCCCGTCGAGTCAGCCAATGAAGGGGTCACTTGTTTTCATTCTATTAACTGACGGCTGGCGGAGCGAAATGATCTCTCAACCAGTACACCGCTGTAGGTGCGATAGGATCTCAAGTGGCGTGAACGTACACTTCCATTCAGAACGCTTTGCCGCAATAATCATAGCCCTAGCGGCACGGCACCGTTAAGGTAGCAAATTTGTTTCGACTCTCTACAACTACGCAGTGCTGGATGCCTAATCTATACTAAACGAAGAGTCAAAAGTGACGAAGATCTGCCCTCTGTGTCTCTGATCACTAATTGCTGGGTGTGTTTTCTATATAAATACTTGATTCCTATTACTTATCGCGCGAGAATGTGGACGTGATGCTGCTCCCTCCGTCACCCCACCGCTCTATCGCCGACTCTGGCCTTCGCTCCGCACCGACTAGGACATACCAATATAATTGATCATACCCTGATCATTCCAGGCTGCTCTCCGAGAGCACAGATGCTTCGTATTCGTTTTCATTTGGAGCTATCCATTTCTGCGGCTTTGGGGGATAACTCATTAAGCCAGCCGGAGTTCAAAACCTGTCAATCCAAGAGCACCGTTGGAAGAACAATAATAACTCAGACAAACCGGCTCCTCCTAAATATGTAGCCATCGCGCGGACAGCGGCCGAGGGTCGAAATGCCACCGCGGTTCCTGTTGGGTTGGAATAGCAGCATCGGCCGCCCTCCGGTCGCTTTCAGGGCGACAGCGTTACCATCGCCAGAGATAGAGAGACGCAGAATCGCTTGTTCTTCGAGTTATGACTTGTGGGTCACATTATCACTCAAAGAACAACCAATCCTGTGAAATAAAAAGCGGCTCGTCTCGCGTAGACGGGCAGTTGACCATTTGAGGATACTCTTGAGAGGTGATTTCGTGTCTCTCTTATGTCTTATTGTTAGGAGGAAAATTTTTGGCGACCGAAGGGATGCCTGAAGAATGCTTCCTCATTGCGTTTCATGCTGAGATGGTATCCTTGTTGCGTGGCAGGATTGATATACCTGCCCACAGGCTGTAACAAGAACCCTATCCTCTTGAGAGGCTTCATCTTTTCGAGAAGAGACGGAAATAAAGAAAAATTAGCGGTAGGGAAAATTTCGAAAATCGCTCGAACAGCGACCGCAGTGCCAAATGCGGCCGAATATCGTTCCGAGCGGGACTGCGGTCGCCCAGAAAGCGACTGCTGTCGACCGAGTTAATGGTTAATTTTTGTCTAGAGCAGAGAGACAGCGTTGCTCGAGACGTTCTCCGGTTCCGCCCCGAGCGTTGCCTGAGAAGCGTAGTTGTGAGAAGAGTGTGTACATGTGCTCTATGATCTTTGTGACCACTCACTGTGAATGTTGTTTTGCAATGCCTCTTGTAAATGCAGCGTTAACCGAGTCCCTCCGACCCTCGCACGCGACGATGTAGTCATGAGGCCGGTTCGATCACTATTGTCAGTGTAAGTTTCGTGTGACTAATAAACTCTTTGTTCATTCGCCTTCAGCAGCTCGGTTGCACCCATCAGCAGCCGTAGATGTTAGCTGCAAAATACATTTTCAATGTCTCGTGAGAAGGGAACGGCGCTGTTGAACTGTGTACTAGTGCAGGAAAGTAGAGAAAGAACATTGAACTTGAAAGAATTCGGGAAGGACAGGGCACTCTACCAGTAGACAACGTTTAATGAAATTTTAAAGGCACCGTTTGTGCAAGAAATCGCTTTCATTTTTTGCGTAGAATCGAACAAATCGGGATAGCTGACATCACACACGGAACTTGAGGCCCTGAAAATGCGCCCCTTGAGAGGTATGGCCAAGTGAAAACTGTGGATCATCCAGCACTTCTGAGTCGAATATCCAACTATTTTTCATAGAATGTTGATTCGACCGTCAAACAACATGGAAAACAATTACGGTACAAACACGGTTGAGTGATCGATCTTCGCCCAAAGCAAACCAAGCCTCCTATCCATTCAGGGGCCGGATTCATGAACGAAACCCGGAGTCATATTTAAACGTGGTTATAACCTACCATGGTCTTGCTCTACTCTTTACCCGCAATCGCAATTCAAGTGACTTGGTCTTCTGGTATTGCTTCAGGGTCCAGCAGGTGTGGATAGCCTGCCAACTGGTGGTGATGGGGTGGTCGTGAAATTTTTGGGTGGAAAAGATATATAATTTATTGAAAAAACGATACGAAAATGTTGCAGATTTTGCAGAGAAGTGGCTTCTGCAAATCAAAAAACAAAAATGCAACGGTTTTTGACCTAAAGAGAACCAATTCCAAGTCCATTCCTCTGTTTTCAATCCCACTGTAGGTGGAAATTCCTTATACTTCATCTCAAAAAAACACTTAAAGGCAGTGGTCGCGATCAAATATGCTTCTCGTCTTTTTCTCTCTGAACCCTTTTCTGGGTCTCGAGTAGTAGGACCTACATATAAAAAAATCGCGAAAAAACCGCTGTTTCGGGCCAAATTTAAAGCCTGAACTTTCTTGTCTTTTGATGGTGGACGAGCCCACTCCACATCATCGGCATCGATGACCTCTTGTATCAAGAACATCAGCTGGCTTGAAATTGAATTTCAATCAATGAACCTTCGGATTTATATACACATCTAGTCAAGAACATTGACTGGAGTTCTTTCATTCATTGCTCAACTGTTTTTATCAGGTAAATTTGCATTTACTTCTTCCTCTGAATGTCGATGATTTTTGACTGCTCGGCATGACACGGCGATCTTTTTGGTCGACGCTGTGCACGTGTGCACGAACTGGCATTTTTAGGCCTCAAAATCTCTATTTCTAGCCAGTTTTTCACCGCGCTACCTTCATAGTTTTTCAGCTGTTTTTGATCTAAGCTGATTTTTGTGATTTTTTCTATAACGTTTTTCATTGTGACCACTGCCTTTAAGATGTACGGCCCCCATTAAAAATCAAAATTTCAGCTTCTAAAAAATAATTCCATACAGAATTTCTGAAACATCTTCACATTTTCATCTTCCAACCTGACTGGTTACAAGGATTCAGGCAAGGTAAGGTGGTGGACGCTGGTAAGCCGAAATGGCAAATCTCAGGGTTTCAGGTTTTCACTATTCAACGGGTGGCATCCCTTCAGCAATAGAATTTTGAACCACCAAACTCAAATACTTTGAGGTAGTGGGACTGGGTGGGATGTTGACTTTTTTTCGCTACCTCTTTAACTTTTGAATTAGTTATACAATAATTTTGTATGGCGATGTAGTAACGCGCCCTAATCGTAGTGCTGCGCCGCAACCGCTGAAGCTACGTACCATCAACTCGAATATTCCACCCGCTCTCCTCATCATATCTCTCTCTCTCAGAACGTCGGAGAGCCCTACACGTACTCAGGGTCGCCGCACCGACCCTCTGGCTCATAAACGGCGCGAGGCCCGGACGTAATTGCGGCAAGGGCGCGAGGCTTCGACGCTTCACCTATTGCTGTATCTCCTTCAGTCGTTCTCGCTTATTTTTCGCCTGAGTGGAAGGGAATACGTTTGTAGAAAGCGTCTCTGGGGAAGGTGTCGTTACATTTTCCTAAATTTTTGGGCACGGACTGAACACCGAGGGGTGGGGGTCGTAGGTATTTAACGGTCCTCGCCAACGGGCTGCTGGACCCTGTGTTGCTATGCGCGCACAGTCGCGTAGAGTGTGTGCAACCTCATCAAACTTCACTCATTGGACGGCTTTGCATGCGGTAATTAATTAGGTTGACACTCTGCCAACATAAGCTGTGGCGCAATACCGCACTGGAGTGCGATATTTTCCGAGTAAGTAACGCGAATCCCCCAAGTCCCTCCTAGGGTATCTCGCACCCTACTCTGTACTCCTGTTTCGAGAGAATGGTTTGATGAGGCAACGGTTGATGGTAATATTCTACTCTTAACCCCTTATACCTTCATATCGCATGTCACCATCCTGGTTAGCGAACAACTGCACCAAAAGTGCAAGAATGAGTACCAGACATCTTGCTGCAGTTATGTGTTGATAGTGATTTATAGCTGAGCACCTTTTACAAATTCGGTACAAAATATAACCATCCACTGCCAATCCGCATAATGGGGCTGTCACGTTGTTAGTCGTTTGAATAGTCTCGAATAGGGAATTCACATACTCTTTCTTTGATGTCATGTCTCTGAAATTATAATATTTCGTAATAGGTCCTCGCGCTCGAAACACTTGTTTAGAAAGCCTTTTGTTGTGACATTAAAAAACCACTAATATGTAGAGCACGGCCGCGCAATGAAGGCAGGAGTAGCAAACTTGAATTTTCTGCAACCATGCCTTTTAGATTAAGCATTCACTTCAACCTGCGGATCTGAGCAACTGCAGTAGGTTTAGTTTCACAGAAAAATCTGTTCCTAGTGCGGAATGAGTAACAGAATGAAAAATTCAACGTGAAATGTCTCGCCGCAGAAAGCCTAATGCTCAGCAGATAAGAGCAGGGAAAGTAATTGACACTCAGAAACTCAGAAAAAAGCCAGGTTACAAACGCATGGAATAAGTGTATCCTGAGTATGCTGCTAGAGAAGTACTGTGCCATTACCTATGCAGCAAGTGCCAGTATGAGCTTCATAATTAAACCGAAGCTGACAATTAAAAGTTTCTGCATAAGAAGTACGTAGCAAACGTATGCGTCTTACAATTAGATTGAACTCATGCGCCGGTGCTGGAAAACTTGTATGATTACAATGAGTGTTTTGGACTAGCGAAGTGAGACACTAGCTCATAGTATGAATGTTTAATGTGAAGAGCCAGCACTGACAATGAGAACAACTCATCGCTCCCCGACGCTTATGGGGCCCCGCTCAATCAAATGGACACGGGCAAACACATATTGTTTTGTATCGCGCCCATTGGAAATGTTTACAGGGTGATCGTCGACTCGTTAGCAGTTTATTTACCACGGTTTGTACTGACCGTGGAGAAACTATGGAACACGACGACATTAGGGTTGGATCAGGTTTGCTTCGTGTTTCAGGGATGAAGCAGTAAACTTCAAACCTGAAGCTTTTCCGACTCGAGCGTAAGCGACCGGGCGTTCGCGAGAGCGGGCGCAATTGAACGGGAGCAAACGAGAGCTCGCGTGAGCGGCTAGCGAACACCATGCTTACGACGAGCATCCGCTCCCTCGCGCCCGCTCCCTCGCGCCCGCTCTCGAGATTCTGCGTAATCGCACGCTTCCGCAAAAAAGTGATCGCAAAGTGGCGCTTGAGTGCCACGTCAGTTTCAGTAGGACACTTAATCGTCAGATCAGTGATGTGCGAAACCACTCCCTCAGAAAAATATCACTCGCGAATAGATTTGAACCAGCGACCTTTGTCACTGCGTCACTGCACCACAATGACATATGGTTTCCGTATTCGATTTAGTCTGACGCGTGGAACAGGCGGTTGGATGTGCGGTGTTAGCGGCATCACTGGCCAACGGGGTTTCGATTCGCGCGTAGCGATCTTCCGTCGCAGCCCCGTCCATTCATTAGACTAAATATTTTCAAGTGAACTCTATGTTGCCCGCATTGCAGTCCATTAACAATTACGATTGTCGCTGAATCGACAACAAAGTATGTAAAGGCAAATACACCCAACGCAAAATAAACTTCAGTGGTTTCCACAATCTTCCATAGGAATTCTTTTTTTTCCCGCAGTTGACACCAGGATATGCGAAGATGAACATATCACCTGGAACTTGCTGAAACTATGGTGAGGCGATCTGTTGTTTTTCCCTAGTTCCTATTTCCTTGGAAAAAAACAACAGTTTGAGCAACCTAATGGTTTTCTGTTGGGGCGTCTAATCACTTTACGTTATTTCACATCAGATATCATCATCATCCAGGTAGGTATGGTTCCGGAACTGGTTCCCTCTGTCTATGTATTTCCGAAAACAAAGATAAAACAAAAGTAAAATCAAAAACTTACATCTGTGATGAAAAACAAGCTTGAATACACCGTAAAAATAAATTTGATTCTCGCGCCAAAACCGTTTTTGAGGTTTTTCTGCATTTGGTGACCTGGTCAATGTCTTATTGAAGTACTCCTGCATGTGGAGTTTGTACCGTTATTGTTTTCCATGTTGTTTGATGGTCGATTCAACATTCTATAAAAAATAGTTGGATGATCGACTCAGGGACCGTATGCAAGTCCCTCTCCGAACGTCCCCGTCCCCACGAAGCCACCCTGTGATTTTCTATCAGACGAAACTGACCAATCATGGATCGCCTTCGCGGGGACGGGGACGCTCGGGGAGAGATGTGCGTACGGCCCCAGAAGTGCTGGATGATCGACAGTCTTCACTTGGCCATAAATCTCAAGGGGCGCATACTCAGAGCCTCAAGTTCCGTGTGTGATGTCAGCTAGCCCGATTTGTTCGATCCTACACAAAAAATGGAAACAATTTCTAGCGCAAACGGTGCCTCCAATATTTGATTGAAGGCAGTGTTCACGATGAATATCGCACTGGAGTTCGACCCCAAAAAAGGAATTGTTTAGTCATGAGGTAACTAATGGTGAAGAAAGAGCAAAGAAAAAACGTCCAGTATAAGTCGAAATAACGTTTTCTAAATTCAGGGCGTGGACGAGAATCATAGGCCCTGCTGACTTCGGCAAGCGCGCGCTAATCGAGAAATCTGCGCGAATCGATCATGCTAAACGCGGCAGAGTTGCTTGGCAATTTGCCATCGAAAGTGTGCGGCGCCACAAGCTCGTCCGGTTGGGGGAGGGGGGGCGGACCGGGATAGGTAGGCGCACCGGGATAGCTTTCAAAGCCGTTTTTATTGATATCTTTCTTCGACCCTATCCTCTCCAGCATCTGCCAACTTAGTGTGTCACACCGAGACCCCGAGAACGAGATTTATCGTGAACACTGCCTTTAAACGTTGTTTACTCGTAGAGTGCCCTGTCCTTCCCGAGTTCTTTCAAGTTCAATGTTCTTTCTCTACTTTCCTGCTCCAGTACAGAGTTTAGCAGCGCCGTTCCCTTCTCACGAGACATTGAGAATGTCTATCGTAGACAACATTTACCGCTGCTGATGGATGCAACCGAGCTGCTGAAGGCGATTGAACAAATAGTTTAATAGTCACACGAGAACTTACACTGACAATAGTGATCGAACCGGCCTCATGACTGCATTGTAGCCTGTGAGGGTCTGAGGAACTCGGTTAACATTGCATTTACGAGAGGCATTGCAAAACAACATTAACAGTGAATGGTCACAAAGATCATAGAGCACATTTGCACACTCTTCTCACAACTAAGCTTCTTAGACAAACCATCGCTCGGAGCGGAACCAGAGAGCGTCTCGGGCGACGCTGTCTCTCCGCTCTAAGCGGAATTTAACCATCTACTCAATCGACAGCAGTCGCTCTCTGGGCGACCGCAGACATGCTCGCATCAATATCCGTTTGCAGTTGGCACTGCGGTCACTGTCCGGGCGATTTTCGGAATTTTTACTACTGCTAGTTTTTCTTTATTTCGGTCTCTTCTCGCGAAGATGACGCCTCTTAAGAGGATAGGGTTCTTGTTACAGCCTGTGGGCAGGGAGGCTAATCCTGCCACAAGCCGCAACAAGGACACCATCCCAGCATGATTCGCAATGGGGAAGCATTCTTCACCGCGACCCGTAGGGGATCCCCTCGGCCGCCTAAAATTGTCCTCCTAAGAGTAGCACGGAGTCATTTCTCAAGAGTGGCCTTGAACGGTCAACTGCTCGTCTATGCGAGATGAGCCGCCTTTTATACTCACAGGATTGGTCGTTCTTTGGGTGATAACATTACCCACACGTAATGACAGAAACAACAACTAAGCCTGAGTCTCTCTATCGCTGGCGGTGGCATCGCTGTCGCCCGGAGAGCGACCGGAGGGCGGCCGAGGCTGCTATTTCAACCCAACAAGGACCACGGTGACATTTCGACCCTCGGCCGCTTTCCGGGCGACGGCGTCATAATTAGGAGGAGCCGGTCCCGCTCCGAGCAATGGTTTGCCCGAGTTATTGTTGTTCATGCAACGGTGCTCTTGAACTGACAGGTTTTGAACTCCTGGTGGGTTAATGAGTAATCCCCCAAAGCAGCAGAAAAGGTTAGCTACAAATGAAAATTTATACGAAACATCTGTGCTCTCGGAGAGCAGCATGGAATGATCAGGGTATGATCAATTATATTGGTATGTCCTATTCGGTGCGGAGCGAAGGCCAGAGTCGGCGATAGAGTGGTGGGGTGACGTAGGGAGCAGCATCACGTGCACATTCTCGCGCGATAAGTAATAGGAATCAAGTACTGTGCTTATCTGGGCCAAATTCCGGTCCGCAATTGCGTCTCGACACGCTTTGCGGCCGCACGCGCTGGAGTCAGTCGAGTTTCCAGCGACAAAGCCCACTCGATATGGTTTTTTATACAGTTTTCTCCAATTTTGATTACTTTCCAGTTTCTAAAACCCACCTAGAGTCAACAGATCGGCGGCTGCGGTGCTGGAAACTCCTCCGACTCGAATGCGCGCAGCCGCAAAGCGTGTCGAGACGCAATTGCGGACCGGAATTAGGTCAAGAGAAGCACAGTATTTATATAGAAAACACACCCAGCAATTAGTGATCAGAGACGCAGAGGGCAGATCTTGGTCAATTTTGGCTCTTCGTTTAGTATAGATTAGGCACCCAGCACTGCGTAGTTGTAGAGAGTCGAAGCAAATCTGCTACCTTAACGGTGCCGTGCCGCTAGGGCTATAATTATTGCGGCAAAGCGTTCTGAATGGAAGCGTACGTTCACGCCACTTGAGATCATATCGCACCTACAGCGGTGTACTGGTTGAGAGATCATTCCGCTCCGCAAGCCGTCACTTAAAGGCAGCATACACGCTCGCAAGCATAGTCGAGATAACAGCATAGATAGATCCGCACGGCCCGTACTATGTCGTCAACGACGTTTGAATCGCTGAAAACCGTCCAGGATGACAGTATTTGACAATGTTTGAGCAATCTTGCCTTCCACGCCCGTATTTTCACACCCCTTTGAGTAACAGAATGAGAATCGATACTTGTGAAAACTTGTGATAATTGAGAGTGATAGCACTATCAAACGGGGCTGCACGAGAGAAATAGCTTGGTTTACTTGAGTATAACATGTCTGCATACCTATTTACTCTCGTCCACTTTTGAGAATGCCGCTCTGCTTTGGCTGACCTTTTGAAATGGAGGATTTTATCAGTGCACAAACATGTTATATTGAGGTAAATCGAGTTTTTTCTCTACTGCACTCCCTTTTTATAGTGCTATCATTCTAAGTTATCACATGTTTTCTCAAGTATCGATTCTCATTCTGTTACTCGAAGGGGTGTGAAAATACGGGCGTGGAAGACAAGATTGCTGAAACATTGTCAAATATTGTCATCCTGGACAGTTTTCAGCGCTTCAAACGTCGTTGACGACATAGTACGGGCCGTGCGGACCTAGCTATGCTGTTATCTCGACTATGCTTGCGAGCGTGTATGCTGCCTTTAATAGAATGAAAACAAGTGACCCCTTCATTGGCTGACTCGACGGGATCAGAACATAACTACTAGCTAGGATGCGGTCGGTGACCTGTTTCTGTACTAAGGATGCAAAATTCATGTCGAGCTGTGAGGGGTTGAGTAGAGTGCCAACAGGGCGCGGCGCGGCCTGATGATGGTGAGCCGTATTGATAGATCGCGGCGATCTAACAATACGGCTCACCATCATCAGGCTGCGCCGCGCCCTGTTGGAACTCTGCTTAACCCCTAAGGGGCTGAGCAGAGTGCCATCAGGGCGCGGCGCGGCCTGATGGTCTGCTGCCGTATTGATAGATCGCCGCGATCTATCAATACTGCTCTCCATCTTCAGGCCGCGCCGCGCCCTGTTGGCACTCTGCTCAATCCCTAAGGGGTCGTTTATAATTCCGCTGCCGAGCGGATCGGCGAAGTGCAACACTATAATATTGATCGTGCCGCGCCGAGTGATCAATAATACAGAAATGCACTCTGCCGCGCCGCTTGGCGGCGGAAGTATAAACGACCCCTAAGTACTTGTACCAGCGCCGCCACCGCCTTTGTGCCAGCAGAAAATGCTGTTGAGCGCAACACGATGGGAGCTTCGTATCATGTTTCGTTTCCAGGGCTCTTGCATTTAAGAATGGCGTTAACTTCTGGTATTACGGTTGAGCGTAGATATGAGCAGAGTCATCCCAGGCGACAAGAAAGAATTACAATCATCCGAAACAAAAAATTTCCGATACCATTTCTATTTGGCGCTAACAAAGTTGAGGACATCTGCATGGTGAAAGAAAAAGAAGAAACCAATGAAATATTTCTAGGAATATAACCAGTTGTTTTCTTTTTCTCTCAAAGCCCTTATAAACTCCCAATCATGCTGACTGTTGAGATGGCAGCCGAGAATCAGCACGCGGACACGCGCCTTGGAGTATAGCAAGCAAGCTAGTGTTGGGGTTGATAAATCAGGCTGAAATCAGATGGACTTCACAATTCATTCTGTAGCTAACGGGTTGCGAAATGACACTGCTAATCGAGGATGTTTTTAGCTCCAGATGCATGACGGTTTTTGTGGAGGATTGCGTCATTCAGCGCGCCATTTTGAATACACTCGGTACTCCCTTTTTCATCTATGTACCTAGAACGCCTCAATTTTTTTTCGTTCTCTCGTTCATTGCATCTTCATTTTTCTCCTTAAAGGCAAGGTCCGGTCAAATTTTTACACTACCGAAATTTGAGTTAAATAGATTGGGCTAGCCTAGCTGAACATCGTCTGAACGTTTCACCAACTCTGAGTCCTTAGTTCTGGAGAAAACAGCATCAAAGTCAGGGATTATGGTATTCAAAGCATGATAATCGTAGCTGGAATGACCGATAATTACACAGCACTCTTGAGGAATGTGTGGACAACCGCTAAAATATGGACGATGGCCACACTTTCTGACTTTTCTGGATCATCGGCTAACGCTAGGCTGGAATAACTTGAAGAAGACCGGTTTTTACACAGTTTTCGCATGTTCCTTGGGACTACCTGTAGCAAGAGCACCGATTTAGCGGGAAATCTCAAAATCGAAATTCTGCCCGGACCCTGCCTTTAAATTCTCTGCTTCCATTATGCTCATTGATAAGAACTCCGCTTTCGTTGTCAACCATTACCATTAAGTAGTTTCGTTTCAACCGAAGCTCGATTTACAATTTTAGGGTTCACCTGCTCAATCATTTTCTGCAAGAAGGTTTTTTTTTCAAGGTGATGGCAGCTCACAGGAATTCAATTGGACATACACAAGACCAGCAAGCTACCAAACAATTTAATGTAAGTTATATTAGCTCTTTCTTTGATTTGCGGTACATGTGTCTGAGAACACAATCGCTACACACGAACTTAGAACCGAGACTTACTTGTGCCAAATCTTATATTAAAAATCCCTGCCATATGAATTACAGTTGTTGTAAAATCGCTGGTTGGAAATCTTTTCATTAGGGGCTTTGAGGGCGCCTTTTTTGCCGAATTCGCTTTCGCGGAGGTTGCGAAAAATGAGAAGTGCATTCAGTACTCTTCTTCTTCTTCAGCGTTTGTCACCCTCCATAGCAGGGTCCGCCATTTAAGTTCGTTGGCACCATTTAGCTCGATCGTGCGCCTGATCGTGGTGTACCCCGGCAGCTTTCATGTCAGAGTGCAGCGTGTCAAAGCAACGCTGCTTCGGACGGCCTTTAGGTCGTTTTCCTGGAACATCCAGATTGGTAGCAACGCTGCAAATGGAATGGCTGCTATCGTCCATCACTGGAAGAGGGATCGCCGCGACGCTGCTTGGTGGGAAAAATTGCGCGATCAATAGCCACTCTCCCTTCGTTTTCCCGCGCGCAATTTTTCTCGCTAAGCAGCGTCGCGACGATCCCTCATCCAGTGATGGACGGTAGCTCGAGGAGTTTGGCCATACCATCTCAGACGAGATCCTTGTAGCTTGTCGTTGATCGGGGCAACACCGAACCGCTCTCGAATGTCATCATTCCGCACGTGATACAGGCGCGTTAGGCCAGCCGTCCATCTCAACATCTTCGTTTCCATCACGCAGAGGCGGCGCTCTGCCTCCTTCGTTGCCAGCACCGCAGAGCACCACCGGACGAATCACACTTTGGTAGACCTTCGACTTTAGATGATCGGGCACGCTCTTGTCGCACATGACACCCGTCGTGCAACGCCATTTCGACCACGCAGAGTTTACACGAGCAGTGATTTCTTGATTGAGGCTGCCGTCAGATGATATTGTCGATCCGAGGTACATGAAAGCGTCAGCTCGGGGTAGCTGAATTCCGTCTATCCTGATGGTCCCAGACTCAATCGCATCGGTAGTCAAGTACTCGGTTTTTCTAATGCAGCAGTAGTGGTTGACATCGCTTTCGTGTCAATGGGCAAACAAGAGACCAATAAGTTTTGAGTATTGTTCTACTGCATACTTCGTTCCATTCGTGTCTATTGTTTCAATTGTTCATCCATAATCACTTTCTAGAGAGGTGATTGTGCACAGTGTAAGTGACTTCTGTGAGAACATACAGTAGCGCGCAAGTGTTTTTGCAAAAAAGACGTTTTGAGGCGTTTTTTCGCGCATACAACTCTGAGAAATATTGCTTTGATTCCGCCGCAACTCCTCCGACTCGGCGCCTGCCGGAAGAGTCGCGAGGGAGACGCGGAACAGAACCGCGGACAATTCTTCATTGACCAAATCGCGGTAAGGTCGCGGAAGAGTCCCGGGAGAGTTGCGGTAGAGTTTCGGAAGCGTTATCGAAGAAAAAGTCGCAGCAGAGCCGCGAAAGAGACCAGGGCAGCTGGGGAGTCGCGGGACACACCGATATCGCGGTGGAGTCGCGGGGCAATAGCGGAAGAGTTGCGGCAGTATTTCTCAGAAAAAGCGCCGCATCGCCATATCTCGATTCAAAATTGACGAAGTGAATTTTCGAGCAGTTTTTGTGTTCCTCTCAGTGAGGCAAATGCAATAGTACGTGGAGGGAGAGAGACTTTCCGACTCCGGTATCCTGGTGAAAAATGTGAAATTCTTCTAAAATTATAATCGATCACAGGTCAAAGCCTGAAAGATTTCTGCTATCATGTGCGTCTGACCAGTTCATATTGAGTTATTTTGTGGCACAAATATGCATTTTTCGATGCATTTCTAGAGTCGAATCTATTCTTATGTAACACTGTCGTATGGGACTCAATGAAAGCAATTAGAAATTACTTCAAAATTGAAATCGGACCACGTTGAAGCAAGTTATGGGGAAGTGGCGCTTTCTTGACCGCGAAAAAACCCCGCAAAACGCTTTTTCTGCAAAACATTTCCTTGGAACTGTATGGGGTCAAGGCTGTTGAGCACAGCGAATCACTGCTCTGCAGTTGAAATAGTCAATGGATCCCAAAGCGCTCTCACAAGTACTCAGCAAAGCTAAGTGGGTGCGCACCTTGTGAACACATACTTTCTTATCGTTATTGTTTGCTCTCCACAATAAGCGTTCGCTTTGAAAAGTTCAGACGACAATTTCATTTACACTCTGTTTTTTAAAATGCTCTAGAAACTCGCTTGCGGGATATATGTACAATGAGATAGAACTGTGCTGCTCAATCTGCCCCAATCAACTCAGAACGCCAATGACTTCTACACCGCAGAAACTCGACTATTCCAACAGAATCATGCTAGCGAATATCTTCCACAAGTTCCGTCAGGATGCACCTGCCCGCAAAACTGTTCGAAGGAGTTCACAGGCAATCATCTCAGGCAGTAACGCCGGCTGAGGGGGTAGGCAATACCGGCTGACTAAACATTGTACCCGGGCGAGCCCCGGTATTCACTGCCCCCCCCCCAGCCGGTAAATGGTGGAGCGCTCAGCCGGCAAGTGGTGGCACCCTCACACTGCGTTCACTGCCCCCTCAGTCGGTAAATGGAGGTCCGCTCTGCCGGTATTAGTTGCTCACCACGTGAATGATATCGATCTGTTAGAGTAGATGAAGCCCCTAGTAGGCTCTCCCTATTCCCCAGCAAGTTCGAGGCTTGCGTTTCATTTCTGAAGCAACAAGCCTTACCTTGCTTCAAAAATCATGAACTGAGCCGCTGTCACGTCCCCACAGTCACAACGAACCGTAAGGGGTGAGGGGCCAATGATCCAAATCGTTTGGATGACCACTCGTTCGAATGCCTACACACGAATCAGCTCGAAGCCCATTTCGCCCGAGCAGTACATGAGCCTGGTTCGCTTTAGTGTCTGCCCGATCAGCCGGTGATATGCTCCGCCATTGATTAATGTCTGCACGCTCACCTCATAAAGCCATGCCCCTCAGCCGGTAATGCTATGTCTGCCCGATCAGCCGGTGACATTCTCCGCCGTGGATTTATGTCCGCGCGCTGACCCGGTAAAGCCATGCCTCTCAGCCGGTGAAACGCATGCCCGCCCGCTCAGCCGGTAAGACGCTCCGCCCCCAAAATATGCCTGCCCGCTCAGCCGGTGTTATTATCTGAGATTAGTAACTTCTCTGCTGAGTCGTGCACACCGCGGCAGACAAGGCGGTGTCTGCTAAGGCGTCTCGACTTTTTTCAAACGCAGTCAACCAGGCGCTGCATGTTTCAACCTGATCTTGGAAGTATGGAGTTGGGTCCCTCCCCCGATTTGAAGGAACATCAGATCAACTGCCGATATCTGCTTGGTTAATCTTTCTCCCCACAGCAACGACGACTGGTTTCTCTCCGAGCTGCCTCAGTGAGCCGTGGACAACACCACCAGCTTTTAACGCGATATCTCACCGCTGGTCAAGATGAACAGGAGAATC
This sequence comes from Aplectana chamaeleonis, assembly GCA_029168955.1. NCBI lineage: Eukaryota > Metazoa > Nematoda > Chromadorea > Rhabditida > Cosmocercidae > Aplectana > Aplectana chamaeleonis. The sequence continues at coordinate 102,986 of JAPDOI010001568.1, forward strand.
CAACCCAATACGCATTTGGCCAGCGTTGGTTCGTAAGCCTACTAGAGTGCGGATCGAACATTCGAGTTCGAATAAATATTCGAATTTTTCGAACGAATTTTTATTCGAACTTTGGAATATTCGAAAAGTGTGAATATTCGAATATTATTCAAATTCGACTATTCGCAAAAGGTGAAAATTCGAACATTATTCGAATTCGACTATTCGCAAAAGGTGAATATTCAAATATTAATCGAATTCGACTATTAGGAGAAGATGAATTTTCGAATATTATTCGAATTCGACTGTTCGCAGAGGTGAATATTTGAACGTTATTCGAATTTGAATACCCGAGCTGATTTAACGAAAAATATGAAAATCGGCTCTAATGTATCAAGGAATCGACATATCTGTCAAGATTGTATTCATTTTCTTCACTACTCCATTGTTCCATTTTTCCGAACGCAAGAGCTAAATTTTCTCCCCACACCGTCTGATGAGGCTACTAGGGCGGTTCTAACAGGGGGAGCCACATGGCAATCAAACTTGGCCACGCCCATTTTTTCATGCCGCCGCGCAATGATAACACCAACCATAGCTTCGTTAGGTGGAGCCATGTACTCAACCAACCTTTACCTCTGGGCAGGTGAAGGGTGAACCTCCATCATTGGGAAAACCGGTGACAACCGGTGAAACGCCACGAAAAAGAATGAAAGTGACCCAACACTCATGCAAGTCATTTTCAAGATTGGGTGGGTGTCGCTGCCGGTTTTTCGTCCATAACTTTTTTGTGCTCAGAGGTAGACCTTTGGTGAAAGTTGTTTTCGGTATTCACAAACAATTCTGCATTGAAAAACGCTTTCAGCTTTAAAAAAATACGCTCTCCTTCTTCCAGCCGAATTCAGTTTATAAAGTGCATTTTTTTGCCTGAATTTATTTGTTTTTCGTCCATAACTTTTTTGTGCTTGGAGATAGACCTTTCGTGAAGCTTGTTTTCAAAATCTCGATGGAATTCTGCGTCAACTTGTGCTTCCTGTTAAAAAAAATATTTTCTCAATCCTTCAGCCTAATTCATTTTTTAAGCCACCGGTTTTTCGCCTATAACTCTTTAAATTATAAGAGGAGGTTCTGTTGAAGGTTGTTTTGGAATCTACGTAAAATTCTGCGTCGAATGATATATTGGGTTCCTAACTTTGCTTGGCTGGCTGTGGGGCAAGCAAGGTTAGGAACCCGATATATCTCATTTGACGCCGAATTTTACAGAGATTTCAGAAACAACTTTCACCAAAACCCTACCCGATATATCTCATTTGACGCCGAATTTTACAGAGATTTCAGAAACAACTTTCACCAAAACCCTATCTCCAACGGTTTAAGAGTTATAGGCGAAAAACCGGTGTTTCGTAAAATGAATTAGGCTGGAGGATTGAGAAAATATTTTTCCGAACTGGAAACGCTATTCGATGCAGAATTTTATGGGGATTCCGAAAACAACTTTCGCGAAAGGGCTGTCTCCTAGGGTAAAAAAGTTATGGACGAAAAACTGATTGCTTTTGGTGGAAGAAACATTAAATCATAAATTGAAATCGGCTGAGAGAATGGGAACGTATTTTCACAAATTGAAAACATTATTTGACGCAAAATTTAATGAAGATTTTGGAAACAGCTCTGCTCAAAGATTTATCTAAAAGGGCAAAGTGGTATGAGCGAAGAACAGGTAGTTTTTCCGAAATAGCTTGAAGAAATTTTCCGACAAATTTTGACTCCAAGACAGCTCAAAGGAAATTTTTCATGACCCGCGCAGATCATTTCATTAACAATAGTGAGTTTCTAAAGGAGGTCGTCTAACGGAAAGAAAAATGTTTCAGAATTAATGATTAAAAATAGAAATTTACTGAATACAAAAAGGAGGATTAGGAAAACGTCAAATTTCGAAGTCGCAAGTCTATAGGGAACCTTCACCATTCCCCACTCAGGTATCCTGAACAACCTTCACCTTTCGAACCGTTGTCTCCACCCCAACAAACCTATGCCACCAACCCAGGGTTTTCTTTCGCTTCCGATATCGTTGCGGCGCGAAGAAATAGGGGTGGCCAAGTGGCCGCGATAACAACTTTGGGGGGGGGGTGCTAAGCACAGATATGACATCCGTTTCCGGTGTTACGGAAGGTTGCGGCACAGCGCCGTGGTTTGTCGACGTTTTAGATTTGGCCGTGCTATCTCGCCAGTCGAGGCCACATGTCTACTAGAGTGAGGACCGAATATTCGGGTTCGAATAAATATTCGAATTTTTCGAACGAATTTTTATTCGAACATTCGAATATTCGAAAAGTGTAGATATTCGAACATTATTCGAATTCGACTATTCGCAAAAGGTGAATATTCGAATATTATTCGAATTCGACTATTCGCAAAAGGTGAATATTTGAACATTATTCAAATTCGATTATTCGCAGAGGTGAATATTCGAACGTTATTCCAATTTGAATACCCGAGCTGATTTAACAGAAAATATGAAAATCAGTTCTAATTCATGAAGGATTCGACATACCTTTCCAGACTGTTGACATTTTCTTCACTACTCCATTGTTCCATTTTTCAGAACGCAAGAGCTAAATTTTTCCCCACACCGTCTGATGAGGCTACTATGTAGGGCGGCTCTAACACGGGGAGCCACATGGCAATCGCACTTGGCCCTTCCCATTTTTTATGCCGCTGCGCAATGATAACACCAACTATAGCTTCGTTGGGTGGAGCCATGTACTCCACCAACCTTTACCTCTGGGCAGGTGAAGGGGGAACCTCCATCATTTTGAAAACCGGTGACAACCGGTGAAACGCCCCGAAAAAGAATGAAAGTGACCCAACACTCATGCAAGTCATTTTCAAGATTGGGTGGGTGTCACCGCCGGTTTTTCGTCCATAACTTTTCTGTGCTTGGAGATAGAATTCTGCGTCAACTTGTGCTTCCAATTTGGAAAAATATTTTCTCGATCCTTCAGCCTAATTCATTTTACGAAACACCGGTTTCTCGCCTACAACTCTTTAACATTGTGAGGGTTGTTTTTGAAATCTACGTAAAATTCTGCGTCGAATGATATATCGGGTTCCTAACTCTTCTCGCTCCATAAGCCAGCCAGGTCGGTGGAGTCGAGCCCCGCTGTTGGCTCCAGCAGAACTCTGCGCCTCTCATTCAGACCATAGAGGCGAAAGCACCCTTTGGAGATAACTATGGAGCTCGGCTCCACCAATCTTGCTGGCTTATGGGGCAAGCAAAGTTAGTAAGGCTCCTCGAATAAGCTCCTTAGGCTAAGTTAGAGCAGGAAAGTTGATTTTGTAGCATTCTTTGCGGTGTAGCCCGTACAGGTTTAGAGATGAGTCGTGCCTTATTAATTTCAATTGTAGGTGGAAATAAAGCTTTAGAAGAAGAATTCAAATTGTTATTGCCGCTCACTTCGTAGTTGCGCGATATTGCTATGGATGCTTGAATTGTTCGTCAATCGAATATTCGTTCGTTCGAAATAAAAAATGAACGAATTTATTCGAAATTCGTTCGTTCGAAATGAAAAATGAACGATTTTATTCGAAATTCGTTCGTTCAAAATAAAAAATGAACGAATTTATTCGAAATTCGTTCGTTCGAAATAAAAAATGAACGAATTTATTGAAAATTCGTTCGTTCGAAATGAAAAATGAACGATTTTATTCGAAATTCGTTCGTTCAAAATAAAAAATGAACGAATTTATTCGAAATTCGTTCGTTCGAAATAGAAAATGAACGAATTTATTGAAAATTCGTTCGTTCGGTCCTTTTTCGAAAAGTCCTCACTCTAAAGATCTGCGTCTGAGTTTGAACTGTTACAGGTTCATTACGTAGTTCTCATGCTGAGCCTTTTTATTGCTAGCTTCTGCGGAATTATGGAGCAGACTGTAACTTTTTGCTGCAGTAATGACACATTACTACTTCACTAAAGCATTGATATACTCTGAACACACCTAATTGTTGCGTCTGCAGCAAAACTACGGACTCTCATTGTCTATCCCTCTGCTACCTCAGACACTTTATGCCTTCAGATCATTGCGGCAAGACTACTTCTTCCGAGATTTCCAATTTCTTTGACTCAACCAAACCTTCATTCTGTGTGCAGTGAACTGCGTTCAGCGCTTCCAGGTTGCTGCTCAGCGAAGCTAGGCACAGCAGTTGCTCACTTTCGCAGACTTGTATAATCTACCAACGCTCTACTCTCGTAGTCCTTACGTGATGGGACCTTTCCCTTCAGCTTCATCTTGATACCAACCAAGGCTCCGTAAATAGAAGTACTCTTCTAGTGATGAGCAGTAAAGGAAATGCATATTGTCTCGGGTGCGCAGCCTCTTACCAATCCTTCTATTCGATTAAAACACGTTCAGTGGCCAGGTTCATCAAAGCATTTTCAATGGGAAGATGGCGTTATCGGCTAACCGCGATCGATATCAGTAAGTCAATAATTCTGTTGATACCAGATAACGGTTGCGGTTATCCGATAACGCTAACTTACCATGGAAGTGTTTTGATGAATCCGGCCTCAGGGGACCGTGAAAAACGTGCAGAACCCCTTCTGCAGAATCTCTATGAGATTGTGGAGGATATGTGCGGGACCCCAGGAGGAGTATGCAGTTTGAGTGCGAGACTCCAATGGGAGTGCGCGGGATGTGTGCAGGACCCCAGTGGGAGTAGGCAGGATGTTTGGAGGACCTTCAAGCATTAACGACGTCCCGCAAACTTCCAGTGAAGTCCTGCACACCCCATTGATGGGCTGTACATAATACTCGACTTCCTGCGCCTTTTTATTAGAGTCCTGCGCGCATTTCCCAATTTCCTGCACCCCTAGTAATGAACTGCGCACAGTGCATGACGCCTGCCTTCTTCCAGTGGATTCCTGCACATACACACACCATTGGGTGTCCCGCGCACCTCCTGAGCTTTCTCACTAGGGGTTTGAATAGGTCTTGCACATTTCATCAACGTCCTGCACCTTTTTCACGTCTGCTCGCTTACACTCCAGCAATAGGGAGAATAAGGAACACGCGTTATCGTAGAAAAATTCTAGAACCGGCTCAAGCTCAGGTATGACGTATAATTTTGCAACGCACTGGAACGTAGAACGTCTCCGATCATAGCTTATTATGCTACAACCTTAACTGGGAACACCACATTTCGTTGTCTAGCTCACATTAGATTCATTGGGCTGCCTTATGGCATGTGAATAAAACTTTATTTCATGGGTATGTTAATGACAGCTCCATTGTAAAATTAGTATTCATGATATAATGTTTGCTGAGCGCAAATCGGGGTAGCAAGTCAATCTTTGCCAGCTTGCCCTGCTGTTCCTCGCGACCAGGGCTCGGAGCATCACGTTTACGACTGTCGAACTTCTCGTATCGGACTGTTTCTGATCATCTCATGGGAATCCAAAACTAATTTCAGGGATAATTTTGCTGAGGATTTTCGACAGCACAAGAATTTCAAGATTTTTTTCAGTCTTCCAGGTTTTTGCCTGTCCGTTATAATCGATTATCCAATTCGAGACATAATGAACGCCAAATAAAAAAGACGGATACCCATCGAATGAAAATCTCTTGATATACTGAGGCTCCCGCCATTGATTAGTCTGTTCCCCTTCGCTTTTATCATGAATGTTGTAGGTTCATAAATCCTAAAAACCCTTTGCAGAATCTAGTCTGGTGGGTGGACAGGGTGGCGGAGGTAGATCAATGTTCGCGATCAAAACCCCGTTGGCCGGTGGTGCTGCCAACGCCGCATGGCCAGCCGCAATGATGGCACCTAGTCTGATTACGAGACTAATGGCTAAAAGGAAACCATATAGTATTATGTATATGCGCTCTACATGACGCGTTATTCCTGTATTTCATGATCCCCCTTCTTCACAGATTTGCTTTTTGTCATTTTTTTATTATTTCATTTAATCACGTGATGAAATGTGTAAGCTTCGGCTTTTCAAAACTGTGGTCATGAAAACTTGTATATCAATATTTTTGGTCGTTATTTGCCGGTCTTACTTATTCTGCAAGTACCGCTTTCTTGCAGGATCGGCAGTGACTCCACTTCCGATTTCTGTCGCTCAAGCAGCTCCTAGTTTTGGGCATCGTTGTGGGACCTACAATTTAGTCCACAGCTGCTTGTATTAAGCGAAGCCACGTATGAGATAACTTTTCAATGTTCTAGACTCATGACATCGCTTACGGAGAAGAGCGACGATATCCTGGAAGTGGTGCAGATTTGCAATTTGGTATTGGCCTCCATCTGTGGTCTATGTATCCACGGTTTCATTTTATATAAAATTTGCAAGAACTATGCATCGCTCAGTTACTACCAGAATTTCATTGTTGTCCAATCAATCATTTGCATTCTCGCTATTTTAGTGCAGCTGTTCGCAAACCAGGTACTGTCTTGGACTGGGTTACGGTTAGCTAGCCCTAAATTTTCAGAACTGAGAAGCGAGGGTAATGATGAAGAGAGGTGGAGGGTTACTATTGGACGGTTTCAAGAGTGGTGTACAGCCTGTCGTCTTTATCGATTGTTTCACACCGCGACTGACCTGTCGCGATCACAGCACGCTGTGGCTTTGTGCAAAGAAATACCTGGATGCTTTTCAGCGCGCCGCTAGCGGTGGTACCCATCGTTAGTCACTCTACTCACGGAAAGACGCGACAGAGTCAGATCGCCGCGCGGTTCCAACATGTTAAGCAACGCATTTTTCTTCGAACCAGATACCGTAAGGTTCATGCTGTGTTTTTCTGCAGCACATCTGTACAGTGCAAGGGCTTACACGGTTCGTGACAAATGACCGGACCTATCGCGGACGTAGACTTTTGCTATAACAATGGCTTTTGACGCGGCCGGAACCTGCCGCGCTGTAGTATATGACGCGTACAATACCGCTGCTATCCAAGGGAAAAAATGGGCGAAGTGGGCAACTTAAGCGTCTTTTGACCACTACTCGCCTCAAGGTGCTCCGTTTTTGATCACGAAAACGTCGAAATGTACAGCATGTCGTGATTCAGCCAATCGTGTGAAAATGTTACCCGAAATTCGGGAGCAACATTATTTTTAAAGGCGGAATACATTTTTATTTTGACCATGCTAGAGATCGCGTACGGTTGTTTTTGATTGAATGGGCTCGTTATCTTGTGACAACATTATCAAATTCATAATTTACTCCATTTTTAAAGAGCATTTTCATGAGTAGATTTCAATTTTGTTTTATATATTTTGATAGATTTTGGCACGTTGAACATTTTGGTTCTTTCGAAATTGAAAACGGAGTCCTATGAGGCGAGTTGTGGTCGAAAGGCGCTTTAGTTGCCCACTTTGCCCATTTCGACCATTTTTCCTTTAGGTAGCAGCGGTATTCTACATCAATCGATTGCGGGGAAATGATACAGCCACCAAAATTGGGACTCTGCAGTAGTAGGCCCTTCGATCCCTCCCACGTACTACACCCGAAAATTTGCACATTTGCTTCTGACTCCTATCACCTGGGCAGAATGATGGTCCCTTTCTATGCAAGATTCAAATCTAAACAATTGAAAAAAATTGCAATAACCCTGAATTTCAGAGACATTCTATGGTGAAGGACCCTCAGATCTTCTATCGATTCATGAATTTCGACAGCGTGACCCAGAGAGTGACGCTTTTCATTTCTTTCATGCTTCAAGCTCTAGTGAGATTTCTACTAGTAGTGTTCAACATTCACCGAGCACTCGTAATTCTGAGGTATGTAAAAACTGTGGTATTGAAGCAGGAAGCGTAAAGCATTCTCCTCGTTTTAGGCCGAGGTGGATAAAAAGATTCTACTTGATTTCTACGCCGTTTATGTGCGCCTACTCAGTCGCCTATGGTTTTGAAGCATCGCTTTCACTAATGGTACGAAGAGAATCTGATATTCCTCCCAAGAGTTCATTTGTTTAAATTTGTAGATGAATTTACCAGCATGTATTATGACGTTTGTGTTTGTTCCATTTATACTAATAGTTTCAATCGCCTGCTACGTTCTTGTAAGAAAGCACTTTCTTCATAACATCGGGTGCACAGAATTCGCTAGAAAAATGCAGGCTCGATTCTCTACCAGCATTTTTCTGCAGGTAAGCATTTTCTTTGCTGTTTGAAAGGAGAAAGTTTTTAAATCATTCAGCAAAGTGTTCCATGGAAGCAGAGGGAGACTTTTAACGTTATGTGCTTCTTCATCTGTGAATTCATTTGAAACCAAGTAAAGTTCTATCGCCAGCTCTAGTTGAGCGGTTTGCAAGGACCCGACCATGGCCGCGACTGCACCATCCAGTGCGGTCTAGCTCTTGAGCTGTGACCTATAACAGCATTTTCTTCCATTCACTCAAATAAATTGGGCGAGAGGTCTCTATATACCCGCAAATGATTTCCTTTCAGGGAGTCATTCACTCTGTCCTGGCTGTCGTCCTTGTGCTTGGATTTCCCCTTAGATGGCTATTCAAGCTGTGTGTTAACAACGATAAAGTAGCCGTTGAAATTTCTACCTTAGTTTCCTTCACTGTAGGTTGCGACTGCTTACATCGTTCTCCTTTGAATCTTATAAATTTTCTGTTACTGAGATGGGAAAAGATTTTCGATGAAATTCTTGCGCTTCAGGTAATTGTGATTTTGTTTCGCTGGTATCAGGTTGCTATAGGCTCACTGGTACTATGGAGCATACAGGGGTTTTTCAAGAAGAAGAAAAAGAGGATAGGTATATCATTGATGAGGAAGAATGTGTCTCCTTTCTCACGTCATCGTCTCAGCGAGCCGACCATCGTCAACGTTAGGGACAATTGAGTGTTTTCTAGACATTGATGAACCTGGCTGATTTTCTGCCTACTGCATGTTGAATATGTATCTGGTGGAGGGGCTCGATGCCCACATACTTTTAAGGATTAATAGTTGGTACGTTGACTGTAGCAGGTTCGAGGTAATATGACGGATTTATTGCCAGCCGAACGTTTCGGAGACCTCGTCGTCTTCCTTTCCTCCTTTCCTTCAATAGTATCCTTTGGAAGTGGAACATCAGGTCATCAGTAGAGAACGGGGGTTGGTGCCGAGAGATCGTATGATAGTAACCAAGTCACAAGGCTTACCTGATTTATCACGTACCAAATTAGCCTTTTGACCTGGTAGTATCTTGTGTCATATCGGTACCCCACCGTTTCTCTGCTGATGCTCACGAACAGGCGAGACCGCCCAAACGTTAGTTTCCCAATGAAGTCATCATACTACCTCGAGCCTGCTACAGTCAACGTACCAACCCTTGTTATAGTGCGGAGATTCGGCAAAGTCGAATGTGAAGACGATTGAGGATGATTTTTATTGCAGAAATGTCTGTAACGTCTGTAGGAGGAGTGTATGAGTCTACAGTATTCGATCTAATAAAAGGTCCAGTCAAACAGAGTGCAGTAGTGCGGCAAGTCTCACTTGACCCTAAATAACAATTACAAGGCTCACATATTAGTCAGAATACAAATACAGACGCGAGGACAAAACAACAGAAGTTAATTCACATAATTGTATTCCTGAAAGTTTAGGTTCCCGGCAAAAGTAAAGATTTGGCATGACCATATTTTCGAAAAACTGGAAATAAACTCAGTGAAAAAAGGAAATTCCTGAAAGTTTGGGTTCTTAGCAAAGTGAAGATTTGGCATGGCCATATTTTCAGAAAACTAGAAATATACTCAGAGAAAAGGGGGAATCAAAGAAAAAAGTTTTGAAATATTCCAGAGAATGATTTGGCGAAGAATAATTTGATTTTTGGGAAATTTAGTGAATAAGTTGAGAGTACGATTCGGCAGAGCAGTTTGAACCAACTACTGATAAAAGTTGTGATCGCCTCGTATGAGCTTATCCGTAGAACATATCAAAGCGAAATCACGCGTGGTATGGGAAGTACTAAAACTTTTTCGGAAGCTTTAATCCAGCGGTCTTCACGTATTAGGTAAAATATAGTTGGGTCCCGCATTTGGGTCCCGCACACTTTTTACGGCGTTCTACGCACACTCATTTGGGTCTCGCACACTTTCTACGGCGCGGCGTCTGGCGCACTCTCATTTAGATCCCACACACTTTCCACGGCGTCCTGCGCACTTCCACTTGGGTACCGCGCATTCTATACAGCGCCCGGCGCGGATCCACTCGGGTCCCGCACACTTTCTACGACGTTCTACGCCCACCCTTTAGATCCCACACACTTTCTACGCCATTCTACGCACACCCATCTGGGTCCCGCACACTTTCTACGGCGTCCTGCGCACTTCCACTTGGGTACCGCTCATTTTTTACTGCGCCCGGTGCAGATCCACTTGGGTCCCGCACACTTTTTACGGCGTCCGACGCACTCTTTTTCGGGTCCCACACACTTTCTACGACGTTCTACGCACACCCACGAGCCCACCGCACATTTTATGCGGCGCCTGGCGCAATTCCACTCGGGTCCCGTAAACTTTCTACGGCGTCCAGCGCACACTCATTTGTGCCCCGCACACTTTCTACAGCGTCCAGCGCACTCCCAATTGGATCCCACACACTTTCTAAGGCGTTCTACGCACAACCATTTAGGTCCCGCACACTTCCTACGGCGTTCTGCGGTGCATTTCTGAGTTACACCGTGCGACGTTACAAAAAGTACTTCCAAGATCACGCCGTATTGATTGAAGCGTTGCCTCGTCTCAGGGGGCGCTTGATCCTGGGCAAAAGCCTATCAGCAACGGTGTTTATTACATTAGTTCATTTTTACGAATGAGTAACCGTCGTATGGCTCATAATAACATGTTTACGTGTTTTTGTCTTTCTTGACCCTCAATTTTTAGGTTCCGTAAAATTTTAGCTACCAACTTCAAAACTTGGCAGGAGCTAGGCGCAATCATAAAAAACTTACTAGCTGAAAATGAGCTCTCTAGCTCAACGATAGGTGTTCCAAAAGATCATGTACGCCAACTGAAAAAAAGGAGATGAACACTTTTTTTCGACCAAATCGCGTGGTTTTAACAATTCTTCTCGAATCTCAGGTAACCATTCCAGACTATTTTTTGAACAGTTAGCATATCAAATGCAAAAAGAGCGGTCTCCCTACGTTTATTCTAGGCCCTGATACTGAGATCAGGGGGTTGCGCGATGGCGAATCAAAGCCAAATCTGGTGCGCGCTTCGCGCTCACCTCAATTTTTCAAAAACAACCGCTCCGCTTCTACGATTGTAATAATGATGACTGAACGCAAATGCGCAGATGAACTATAAATGTGCGTATTAGGGTGCCTTATATTTCGAAGCCCGGTCGAATACAAAATTTAGTGATAGGTTCAAATCGTCATTCCTTTAATAGCCGCAAAGCATCTCTGAAATCGCTACAAATTCTTGTGACGGGAACGAAGTGGGGTCTTTTCTTCTGTTGTGGGGTGATTTTGAGCAGATGGCACATCCCGATGATGTCAACGCTTTGCCCTGAAACGCAGCACGATGTGGTGACATCGCGGCGAAGCGCAGAATCGCTCATGGTGAGGTAAGAAAAACTAAAAACCGGTGCTCGAATGTGACCTAGTGAGCAAAATTTATGTCCGTGTTTTGCTATTATGATACTTTGCGTCACTGGCATTGATTTCCACTAATAGTTTTATCGCTGAGTTTAACCGATACTGGGGCCTATCCCACGTCACATATCGAAGAAAATGAGTTTGCCCTCCACCACCTTTTTACCATACTCTTCGGAGTATCAGACATAATATGAGTGCCAATCAACATTAAATAAGTTTTTTTTTTCGCACAGAATGCAATCCTCACATGTTACTCACCCTCACTGGTGAATCTAAATTGAATCTGACATAACTTGACAAAACCATGAAACAACGTTTGTGGAATGCCAAGTATAAATTATCCAAACATAGTCTGGTTCTTACCCTTTAACTACCTCACGCTTTTTTCGGCGTTCTCCACTAAGTGAGTGTTTTCAGTGCTCGGAGTCCGTTCCTCAGCTTCCACTACCCGTCAGCAGGCAAGAATTGTGGATGCCTTTTATCAACTGCCTTCAATCAGTTAAGATGCACTGTGCTCTCAGCTCCCGCCAGCATAACGATGGGTTTTTCAATTTTTTTCTTCATTATCCGTATTAGGCCATATCCTTCGGGCCAAACAAGTCAAACATAATATGAACGCATAGCCCTTGAAGAGACTCATATCTGTTCATGGTTTGTACCAGCGGGACAGTGCGACGCAAGCAACCGCGCAGCTACTCTCCATAAGTCAAGCGAGCGGTTTTACTGTCGCTCTCTAGGCCTAATTCCGGTCCGCAATTGCGGACTACGGCTGTTGCATCATGCGACACGTGATATACGCTCTGGGAGAAGGGTGAATCGTGCCGGGACCAAGTGGTCTCAGCACGATCAGCACGTCTCGCATGGTGCAATAGCTGTAGTTCGCAAATGCGGACCGGAGTTTGGCCGAGAGGACGACAGTACCTATCATTTGTGAGGACCCAGTATACTGCTCCACTGACACAGACATACATGGATTCATAAAACGCGTTCAAAAGCGGATGTCTGATCAGCGTGGTGGGTAGCAGCAGCTGAATCGGGAGTTCCTGTACGAGTTTCAACCGGCGGACAACAGCTGATTGCGACTATCTACTATATTCTCGTCTCAAGTTTCTTTCTTGAGGATTCAGGGTGAGTTCTTGTGACGAGGTGTGTTAAGCGATGAGTAGGTCATGTGTAGAATCAATTATCAAAAATGCGTGACCCATTTTCAATTCCTTCTCTTGCTGCTGGAAAATTCGAAATTGTCATGCAGTTTAGCGCAAGGCATGGCGGTGCCAGTGAGAAATAAACACTTGAATTGCGAACGATTTTTTTTCGCTCCAGCTTCTTCCAGAGTAGGACTCTGTTTTTGTTCCACAAATAGTCGTCGTCAGAGAGCCTCATTTTCCTCCCGTCTTCTTTTCCGCTACATCCGGCATGAGTGGGATCGACACCGTCATCGTGGGGGGGGGGGAGTAGGCGTGGGGTACGTTTATTCATTTTCTCGATTGATATGCGTCTGGTCTGTTCTCCGGAAAGCCTAATTACCACTAGATGACTCAATCCGTTCGATGTCTTTTTGGCCTCTTGGGCCTTTTTTTGATGCTGGAAAATCCAAAACTGTCCGAATTTATAAAATCCCAACGTAATATAACCTATCACAAAAAAACCTGCTAGGAAAATCGACTTAAACCTATTACCCAAACATGAAGAGAGTCGGGCACTGACTCATAGTGAAAACAATGTTGTTCAGGAATTTGCATTCGAATAAAACTTATAGCGAGAAACTGACTCCTCCAGGACGTCGAAAATGAGCTGAGAGGTTTGTCTTGAAAGGCGAAAACTAGCCTATCTAGTTTTAAGATTAGTATTGCATGAAATTCTCCACTGAAGGTTGGGTTTATTCATTACTGAAATTCCACGAATCTAGGATTCATAAGTAAGAGATGATTCAAGAAGGAATGTCATTTAAGAGTAATCGGAGTTGAGCAAAGCAAAGCACCTGAAGATGCTCGTGCTATTAGTAGTGAAAACTCTGAGTTCCCCTGCCCAGCGCTACTTCTTAAGAAGTCGCAAGCTGAAAACGTTAGGTGTACCACAAGAAAGTATAATCTTCCTTCTTCTCCCAGGCTTTGTATATTAGGGGTTATCTGAGGGCGCTGAACACGTAGTGGAGATTCGCTTTTGATGTTTTGCACGACTGCGATAGGTTAAGGTTGCACGATTCCTACCGTATCTTTCCGTAGACTCCCAAAAGAACGGAAGCGACTTCCGTATTGTTCAGCACTCCAAGTACCCCCCCCCCCCCTGATAACGGAAAGGAGGACGTACTGGAATAAGTTGGCTTTTGATTTGAAGCAGTCTGCAAGCAGGCACTACTGCCGCACGCTCTATTGAACACTCTTGGAAAGAAGACGAAACGCTTCAGCTATAGTATCAGGAATGCAGAAGGATAGTTTGTGCGTTCTGTGGAGGAGCGTCTTCGTCGGTGGCAACAGTTCTTCATTGGACTCTGCAGTCATGAAGTGCCACAAGGACCTATTGCCGAGCCACCTCAGTTGAAGCGCCTGAAGATTCTCATCTCGACTCAGAACCCACTGTGCATGAATTTGCGACTCCCACAAAAATCGCTGAAGATTTGCAGGGCGTCAGGCGTTGACAGTGTTGCTCAAAGCGGGTGGAAACCTGATGCTGCTTCATCGAACAATTATTATCACCTGGCAGTCAGAGAGCATTCCCGCAAGCTGGAAACGTGCCATAATTATACCCATCCACAATAAGGGCGACGCCGACGACTGCAAAAATAACCGAGAAGACAGTCTGCTGTCATTTGTGGGCAAAGTCTTCATGGAAATTATTCGAAACAGACTTCAACGTCATCGAGAACAGAACGGTATTGAAGAACAAGCAGGATTTCGGCCAGGGAGAAACTGCAGTGAATAAATCTTTTGCTCTTCGACAACCTATGGAAGAAAGGATCCACTCTGGGAAGCAAACTGCTTTCACATTTCCTAATTTCGGGTGTGGGACGTTTAGGCCGATGGACTAGAGCGCAGAGACAAGGCTCTGCGGCAGAGTCAGGCGCAACAACTCGTCCGCCACGCTTCATCCTTAGCGTTTGCTGTTTCAACGTGCATCTGGGCATCGCACAAAGAATATCTGTTTTGATGGCTCTTGCTTGGTAATTGAAACACCATATAGTGCTCCGCTTTTCTTAAACATTTGTCGAGATGCATATGAATGTACAAAAGAATGAAATAGGAAGAAATAGGCTTTGTAGCAAGCGGAAGTAAACCGAGGAGAGAGCGTTCTCAATGAGTACCGCTGAGTAATGAACAGGATCAATGCATCAGCGTATAATTATAGTTGTTTTCTATTCAAAGCAAAGCTATCGGGCTGAAAAATCGCGGTCATCGTAATCCTTCCACGCATTGCAAGCAAGTTTTTTTGGGAGGCACGAGGCATCTACAAATGTCGAACTGAAAAATCAACTTCGAAAGGGTATTTCGCGCGGCGTAGAACGCTCATATACTTCAATGTCAGCCCCTATTTCTTATTGAACCTGCGGGCTTCTATTTTTAGTATTACGGTAGGTCAACGCGCGCGCGGGATTTTTGGAAATTATTGGAATAGCACTGTCGAAAGTTCCTAACTTCATACAAGAAATCTGCACCACCTCAATCCCAAGAATGATCGGAAACGAGCAAGCTTGGAAGGCAACCCGTTTTGACCTACAGCATTTCTCGATGTCGCCACTGGTACAATTTTTCGTTCCGAAGGCCCATTCTAAACGGAAGATTGCCATCTCAACTTCATGCAAAAACTAAGGGAATAATTGCAAGTAAAGGTTTGTACTGGGTAAATATTAAAGGTCATCGCCAAGGGTAAAGGTGCGGACTGCAACGCCAAACGAGGCAATCATTGGAATCTCTAGCGTTTTGGTTTCCGCATCAATTAATGTTTACCATGTGGGTTGTTGGCGATAAGTTCCTGAATGACCCATGCTTGCTAAAAATCCATTGACTATATGTACACTCCCCACACGCTTAAAAACTGCGGAGTACTCATGGAATTCTGAAAACAGTAATTCAATCTATTTCAATGAGAGGAGGTAGTTCAACTGGTGTGTCAATGTAGAGAAGGGTTTACCACTCACTATTTCAATTCATAGCAGAAAATTCTTAGTTAAATATTGCGGACGAGCTCACCACTGTTTCCTTCCTCTGCGTCTCTGCCTCATTCCTTCCCCGACCGGCCTAAACCTCCGCCGCCCAATTGATTTTCAGGTCTGCATTCGACTGTGTTCACTATACATTGGATCCGAGGCAAAAAATTTCGGATAATCGGATTTCGGGCTGATCCGAAAAACGGTTTTTTTCGGTGAATCGGATTTCGGTTCGATTCGGATTTGGCGTTTTTTCGGTGAATCGGATTTCGGTTCGATTCGGATTTGGTATTTTTTCGGTGATTCGGATTTCGGTTCGATTCGGATTTTCCCCTTTTTCGGTGATTCGGATTTCGGTTCGATTCGGATTTGGCGTTTTTTCGGTGAATCGGATTTCGGTTCGATTCGGATTTGGCGTTTTTTCGATCACTCGGATTCGGATACTCGATTCGGATAATGAGCCGGATACAACAGGAAAAAACTATTGGAGAAGGTCCATCCCACAATTTTGCAGCATACGGTCTGAACTGAAGATACTATTTCCTGCTCGCGCTTGAAAAGCTGTTCATGTTTTCACACATACGTTAGAGGCTGATTTTTTTTTCAGAATCCATTTATTCATAATATTTTCGATCACATCAAAAATTTTCAATTTCATCATCTGTATTTGTTGCACGACTTCTTCCTATAAATGCCTCATTCACTCCAGATATTCGCTTTCGCTCTCTTCTGAGCTGTCATCAGCATCCATAGTATCCCCATTGCATGCTGCGTACTCCTCAGTCCAGAAACGAGAGCCTGAAAATAAAGTGGAATTATCTAAACGTAACACCATGGGATTTTCACGTTCTACTCACCTTTTATTCACTTCACATGTGTGAGCCTTCATCATGAGGAGCGTCCTGGCATTCCCACCAAAGAGCCGTCCTCTGCGTTTGTTGCCGAAAATGAGTCCAGCAAAACTGAATATACAAATTATAAGAAGAAGACGTAAAACCAATCCACTATTTGCTTACCTTTAAATTCTTTCGCAATCTACTGACCCGGCCGGTGCCACACAGTATTCAGGAACTGTTGAGCAATAAGTGGAAGATCTCTAGCGTGATGTTTCCATCATTTGATGGTGTTGTCGTCGAAGGAGAACCCCATCAAATGGTGGAAGCATCACGCTAGAGACGCGAGAGAACGGGAACCTCATCAAATGGTGGAAACATCACCCCGTTTCGCTGTGTACAAGCCATTCTTTGAACACAAAAATACAAGTAATTTTGTGTGAACCATGCCGCAACAAGCACGGCGGAGCAATGGATGGTTTGATTTTATACGAATCTCACTGACGATTGATGGTTCTAGTTATCTAGAAGATGGTTTGCGTGCTCACGGTCATGATGGGTTTCCTAAGCCTTCGTGGGTAATAGGAGACACTAGAAAAGTTAAGCATTCTGTCTATTCGTCCCAGCTCACTTCGCGTTGCGGCTGCGTCACGTGTGCACATATCTCACTGGATCTCACCCCTCACAGGACACGAGTACTCAGATTGTGTTTCGAGTGTAAACTTGGGTTCTTTGACATTCTCCACAAACATTTCCAGCAGTCTACCTGGGGGAAAAGCAGGAACGATATGGCTCTTTTATGTCAGTCTAGATTTTTTTCATTCTACACAGCACCGGCTAAGGTCTCAGAAATACCTTTATAGTCCCTAAGCGTCGAAAAATAACAATGAAATGATGAAAAAAAAACCCTAAACATGAGTTGCCGCCAAATCAATTTCTCTGTCCGCAACCAGCAGCGACGAAGCTTTTAATTCTACGGCGGTAATTCAAGGAGACTAAAAAGAAGACGTACCGCAGCGATAGATGCGGATTATTGGGATTGCACTAGGGAAGAAGAATATAGCCGCAAATATATGAAAATGTATATGACAGAATTTTGAAACATTGAAACGGCCACTAGCAAGCGCAAAGACAGGCTTTCAATACGAGAAACAATCACAGTCAGGAAAAGTACCGTAGACTGACAGCGAAGGAGAAGCAAAGACACAACCAGAAAATTCTGGAAAAAAATTCGGAATGTAGCCCGCGCTCGTGTCGCTATTGGAGCGCGTATATGGATCACTATTGAATCCTTCAAAGGCACCATACACCCTCAGATACGAAATTTGAAATTTTTGTGTAATTGTGTAGAAGACCCCTCCTGTATAACACGTGCCAAATGCGAGATCTCAATTTCTCCAAATAAGCTAGATATAGGCGACCACCACGGGCCCGACCCGCTCCAGCCAATACCACAGGCCCGCCCTCTTCCTGACTTTCGATCTCAATAGCGGCTACATTGATGGATGATTTTCAACCGAGTCATCGTTCTTCCCTCCCTTTCCAATTTATCTCCTCATCCTGTTTTGCTCTCGTGCCGCAACTGCGAATCAAGAGAAATACAGGCCTAAGACAACTCGTCCACCAAATTTTTGCCCTGAAAAAAACAGGCATTTTCAAGGAGCCATATCTCCGTTCGTAGGGGGTCTTGGACGATTGCAGAAATACCATTGTGATCAGAGTGTGACCGTCTCCAAGATGAGGATGAAATCTAGAAAAACAATTCCCTGGGTGTCCTTTACCTTTAAACTAGCATGATTGAATCGAATCGTGACGCATTTCGGATAATCGAAAACTCGATTCATGAATCGAATCCTGTGTAATTCGGTGAATCGGATTTCGGTTCGATTCGGATTTGACGATTTTTCGGTGAATCGGATTTCGGTTCGATTCGGATTTGGCGTTTTTTCGGTGAATCGGATTTCGGTTCGATTCGGATTTGGCGTTTTTTCGGTGAATCGGATTTCGGTTCGGTTCGGATTTGGCGTTTTTTCGGTGATTCGGATTTCGGTTCGGTTCGGTTTTGGGGTTTTTTCGGTGAATCGGATTTCGGCTCGGTTCGGATTTGGCGTTTTTTCGGTGATTCGGATACCGAATCGTCAAAATTTCGAATCATTCGGACGGATATCCGAAATTATCCGAATCGGATCCAATGTATAGTGTTCACTGGCCTGCGCTATGAAGAGCACTTGACAGCGAGCATATGCCGGACAAGATAGTGAAACTACTCCAGGAAACGTAAGAAGATTCCTCCATCTCGTTTTGCGTTGGAGATAAGCTGAACGAAAAGTTCACGGTTAAAGCTGGAGTTTTTCAAGGTGATGTAATGTCGCCGCTGCTTTTAAATACTATCGTCGACGCTGGTATGAGGAAGGTCTTTGAGAAGAGAAATGGTTTTCAGTGTAGCAGAGAAGGGTACGTATCGGATTCGATGTTTGGGAATGAGTGCAGTGTTTGCGAATACCGATGAGGATGCAACGTACCTGATAAATAGAGTGGCGCATGTTGCAAGCTTTTACGGCGTAAGGATAAATAAGAAGAAAACCAAAGTTTTGACTTTGGATTTCTGACCTGCAACTGTGCACTGCGAATGAGCGTAACCTCAGCAGGTCAAGAAGTTCAAATACTTTGCTACAGTCATGCAAGAACTGAAAGCTGCGGCAACGGCAGAGGTATGGAGCAAAATCGGGCAGGCATCTGGAACGTTTGTTTTGCTTGGTTGGTGTATGTGGAGGAAGAGCAATTTTTCACTGGAGACTAAAGTGCGATTGTTCCGAGCGCTGATAATTCTGATACTACTGTGCGGTTCGGAAATATGGACTCCACTGAAGCCAGATTTTGTCAAGCTGGAAGTCTTCCAGATGCGGTGCTTGCGTCAGATTCTTGGGATCACGATTCGTAACCGTATTCGCGACGACAGTATTAGGAAGAGCTGTATGGATCAACCGATGGTTTACGAGCAACTGCAGACAAGAAGATGACGGTGGTTTGGTCATGTATGTAGGATGTAGGATGGGTGCTGGCCGGATCCCATACGGTATGTTGCGGCGGAAGCGTCCGCCATCGTGGAAAATTTACAGGAAGGCCCCAAAGGAGATGTGGCTCTAGCATATAGAGGAGGATCCGAAGACCCAACAGTACAGTGTCCTTAAGGGCAGTGTCCACGATACAAATCGTTTTTCTGTTCTTCAGCCTAACTTAAAAACTGTCCCATGCTGATTCCAACAATGTCTCTGAAATCGTACACGACCTTCTGGAAACGGGGTTATGGTCCTTTGAAAGTTGAGCCAAGGAAACACGATGGACGAGTTGTCCGAGGCCTGTAACTTCCGTTTTTTGCAGCCCATGTATGCGAGCTGAGTCTAAAATAAAGGGAAGAACGGGGCCAATAATCGGAAACCATCGCTCATCTCACGATTTCAAGCTTTCATTCGTTCACGTCGGTGGGCGGGCAATGCGCTTTTGGGGTTTGCCTTGCGCTCAAAGTGGCAACTGCGGGCTCTTCCTGACTCGTTTCCATGCGTTATTTCGACGTTAGAGTTACAGGGTGTCCCTCAACTGCCCATTCCTAGTGGAGTTTCAAACACTTTTTTTTTATCGTGAACGCTACCTTCAAAGGCAGTGTTCACGATAAAAGTCGTTTTTCTGTTTTTCCGCCTATCTTGAAAACGGTCTCATGCTGACTACAATGATGACCATGTAATTATACAAGACCCCCTGGAAACGGAGTTATGGCCCCTCGAAATTCAGCAAGGGAAGCATTGTGGACGAATTGTACGAGGCTTGTAACTCCCGTTTTTTGACACAGCTGACCTGAGTAAAGAGAAAAGTTAAGAATGAAGAAAAAAACGCGGCTTTCGATCGGGTACCATCGCTCATCTAACGACGAATTAAGGGCAACTGTTATAGGACGTGGGCGGAGTGGCCCAATGGGTTTTCTGGACCACTAGATCTTCACCCACTTACCGGCCGTTTTTCTTTTTTCTTTTTTCTTTTTTCTTCCTCTCTTAGCTTTCTTATAGGGATCCGAAGCATACGTTTTAGCCAAAAAACATGCAACTTTTTCTTCGAGAACACTCCCTTTAACGCTAAACTTGAGAAAAAACAAGGAAACATCCATGGAGTCTCAGCTCAGGACTACCAAAGTCTTATAAAGAATTTTTCAAAACACTCCGTAACAGGTGACCGTATTCATCTACGATTTAGTCCTTTAAATTCCGCACTTACCCTGCATTCCCACGCTTGCTCACCGAGAATTTTCCGGTTAAAAGCCAGGTTAATTTTACCCGACGAATTTAAGGGGGTAAATTCCACCCTGAGCCGTCTGCAGCTGCCGTCACTCGCGCGTCCCAGAAGGTACGACAGCCGCCATAGGCCCATTTCGTGTTTTGCCAACCGACGATAGATCCCTTGTTGTCGAATAAGGATTATCTTACTACCCTATCCTATCCGTCTTACCCAACCTGATCATATCTGATAACAAGTTGTCCGACTTCGGTCGACATTTTATAGAAAGAACTTAAAGCAGATACAAGCTTTAGAACACCGCCATATCGTGACGGTGCTTCAATAACTTACTAGGCACATTGGACATAGATCCTAGTGATACATGACGTTCCCTGCTGAAGGTTGGCGCGAAATATCCCATATGCTATGAAATAAGTGCACCGAGTTTTCTCAAAACTTCAATGTGGAAAGCTAAGTATCACTAGGATCCAATGTTAGATGCATTTTCCGCTCATCCACTAGAAAGTTTTTCTTTTCTGACCGAAGTCTGCCACCTGAAGCACCTCGTGCTATGTTTCAGCGTAATGAGTCTATTGGAATATGACAACTCCCTATTTGAAACCATCCAAGTTGCTAACAATGTTTTTTGCACGGTATGCGGGTTGATTGTGAATGGCTTCATACTGACAGAATTTCTAAGAGGTTTTCCTCTGCTAATCATTATCAGCACTTGGTTGCAGTGAGATCGGTGGTCTCCACACTATTGCTTATGCTGGCGTTGTTTGAAAATAAGGTTAGTTTAGTTGCCGTTCAGCTTATTCCTTTGCATGGTGACCTGCAGTCTGGCGCGGCATATTTTTTTTGTGTGGAGTATAATTTGCGTGGCAGTTCGTTTCTTAAAGGCAGTGTTCACGATGAAAATCGTTTTTCTGTTTCCCCGCCTATCTTGAAAACGGCTCCAAGCTGATTCCCAAGATGTCTCTGAAATCGTACAAGACCTTCTGGGAATATGGTCCCTCAAAGATTGAGCTAAGGAAACATGGTGGACGAGTTGTCCGAGGCTTGTAACTTCCGTCTTTTGCAGCCGATGCATGCGAGCTGACCTGAGCAGAGAGAGAAAATGAGATTGAAGGAAAGAATGGGGCTAATGATTGGAAATCATCGCTCATCTCACGATCTCGAGCATTCATTTGTTCGCGTCGGTGGGCGTGTGATGCTCTTTTGGGGTTTGCCTTGCGCTCGAAGTGGCAACTTCGGGCTGTTTTGAAGCTTTTCCTGGCTCGTTTTCATGCGTTCTTTCGACGTCAATGTTACAGTATGCCCCTCCACTACCCATTGCTAGTGTAAACTGAAACACATTTTCTATTGTGAATAAAGCTTTTGAGACAGTCCGCTGTTGCCAACCTCACGGTGCCGCGCTCCATCTGGTGAAGATTTTTTGTAATCTCTCTCCAACACCTTCTTTACCATTATGCGTTGTCTTACACGATTTTTGGATGTTTTTTGCCGTAACTGCAGTTCAACGTCGCAGTGCACGTTATGGTATGTTTACACAAGGTGCTGAGTTGATCAACTCAGCACCTTGTGTAAACATTATGCGTTGTACCAAATTCTGCGAGACATCACCAAGCCCCTCTTAATCTGGGGACGCAGTGGCATACGTCACGTCTGCCACTTGAGGTCAATATTTGTCCATGTGAGTGTGGCAGAGTTTGTCAAAATGGTGTACTACCGTTTTCGGAGCCAAATTCCGGTTCGCAATTGCGGACTTCGGCTGTTGCACCACGCGGTACGATGATTATTGTGCTGGGAGAAAGGTCAATCGTGCCGGGACTAAGTGTTCCCAGCAAGATTGTCATCCTATTGCGTAACGCAACAGCAATTGTCCGCAAACGCGGACCAGAATTAGGCTCCGAGATCGACAGTAAGTTTCCCGGATAGCAAGGCATCTCGCCCCTCCGTCCGGAGGAGAAATCCTCCAACAGCCTGCTGCCACCTCATCGTCGCTCGTGTGGCACGCTCCGATTCCTCGTTAGCTCTGCCTCCTTTCTTTCAAACTCGAGTATGGCGAGGCCATGAGTCAACGCAGAAAGATTGTTCTACGGGGAATCTAAACAGTACCCGCTGTAATTTATGGGGAGCACTAATAAAGGGTGTTAATGATTTGTTAATGTTCTTCGGAGTGAGAAGTTTACAGGCAATGTTCACGATAAAAGTCGTTTTTCTGTTTTTCCGCCTACCTTGAAAATGGTCCCATGCTGATTTCAATGGTGTCCCTGGAATCGTACAAGACCCCTGGAAGCTGGGTCATGGCCCCTCGAAGCTCAGCAGGGGAAATATTGTGGACGAGTTGTCCGAGGCTTGTAATTCCCGTTTTTCGAAAGGCGATGTGTGCGAGCTGACCTGAGCAAAAAGAGCTGTTGAGAATGAAGGGAAGAACGGGGCTTTTGATAGGAAACTATCGCGCATGTAACCACGAATTCAGGGAAACTGTTATAGGACGTGGGCGGAATGACCCAATGGGTTGGCTGGCCCACGAGATTTTCACCCACTTACCGGCCGTTTTTCTTCGCATTTTCGCTCTTAATCTTCTTAGAGGGACCCAAAGCTTAGGTTCTAGCCAGAAAAACGTGCAACTTTCTCTTCGTGAACACTGTCTTTAAGGGGAATTTTATGCTTGAACGTCATGTTGTACAAGAGTTGTCTGCGGTTTTACTCGGCCTAATGATGGTGGATACGCTCGATCTGTTGAATTGATAGATGTGTGTCCTACTTTCAGCTTAAGATAGAAGATTTTCGTTCTACCTTCTCTGGTAGGAGAGTGCATCTAGTATCAACGCGGAAACATCAGCACATCTGATTGATTTGTGGACCATGTTAGCCTTTCATGACTCTAGTGAAGGTAGATTCAAAATGGCATTTCAAAATGGCACCTGATCGAGTGCCCCGTTGGTTCACTCGAACCCATCTCGCGCCGATCCGATCGTAGCATACGCCTACAGACGCACGCGACAAAGGAAAATAAATTTCACTCCGAAATAGAAAATACACTACCATTATACATTGACATTGCAGAGAAGAAGCATATCAGGAGAAATATTCATGTTCTTCCCCTTCTTCCATTTTGGGATTAATGTGTCCATGATATTCGGCAGTGCTGGCTTCACACTCGAATCTCTTGGACAGTTTTTCCTTATTGCGCTCAACTTACACCGTCTTTTTATTTTTCTTCGGTAAGATTTCCAATTACCTCAAAGAAGTCTGATGGACAATCTCTTCTTATCATGAGTTGTTGGCTATCACATGGTACAGCAGATGTATTCCTTGTTTGCATTGATTAGCGAAACATAAATCCTCTGGTTTGGAGTTAAATTTAGTTTGAGTCATTGCGGCTTGCCCTGTGGACACGCGACCTATCAGCTTCGTACGAACTTCCGCGCCTACCCCACATCAGGTGCTCGTGTGGGTTTCCTTCTTCATTTTCATGCTTTTGCTTATTTTTCACATTTTTTAAAGAACATCGGAATATAGTGTTTGTTATATTAGTCGTGTTATTTGAGGAACCGTCGGCAACTAATAGGATCCGCTAATTTTTGGTGTTTTTTCCGTGGTGTTACCCGACTAGACCCCGTATTCAGAGCCTTCCTACTGTTTCTATCTTCTCTAGCAAGCCCTTCATTGCTCGCGAACCTTTTCAGAAATTTTCATTGTTAAAGGCATCGTACGCGCAAAAAACCGTATCTCATATTTTCATGTTTTTTAGAAGGCGATTCTCTGACATATAGAATGAGAGTGGAAAAACTCCACAATACCATCAACTTCCGATTGAGAAAATTGTTCAAAAACGTCTAGAATTATCCACTTCCCACCCCTCCGTCAATTTCGGTGTGTCGGGTGCAATACGTCGGAGGATTTTTTCACAAACGTCGGATGTGTTCCTTGCTTTGAACTTATTAAGTGGGTGAATTTCTTCTGCCTTCCGTTAACCGGGACTAATTCTAGAAAAAGAAGTATCCATTAGGTAAGATTGGATGTTAGAATTTCCCGAATCAAAAATTTCAAATGCTGAACCATCTGCTCCTGTGATGGCTCTTCTGTTCCTTGTGCTAGATGGTTGGTGAGAACTGGTAGCGGATCGTCATTTTGAACCACTCCAGTTTCATACCCGTACGTTTTTGACGCGTAAAACTTCACCGACGTGTTCTACCGGCTCATTCATGAAATTGAGCCTGAAAAATGAAAATTGGTTTTCAGCGCGAACGATGCCTTTAAGGCCTTCCTGAATCCGCAGAAAACAACCTGAATGTCATTCTCTCTTTCGATTTGTTTACGCTCATAATACTCCTTTGACGTCGTTTTTGTTCTTCTACTTCCGTTAAAACCTTTCTTCTAAAAATGGGTCATGCCCGTTTTTTCTACCCAAGCGGGCCCGATTTTCACTGGATCCTGGAAAATTTAGGAAAAAGGTCTTAGGGGAAAGATAGCAATAAAAGTATACATCATAAGAGTAACTCTATCCAGAAAAGGTTTCAAAAACAAACGCGAACTTACTGGAGTTTTTTTTTGGAGAGCTAGCCGACCTAAACAATAAATATGCTAACAAAATTCACGATCAAGCAAAAGCTTTCTAGAGGAAAAAGGAGTTAGTAAGAAACCCAGAAAATGTTGTTGTAGTCGGGTAACACCATGAAATTGATGCAAACATTACCTGAAACTGGCCGTTCCTATATGTTGCCGACCATTCCCGCTATTCCTAAAAGCTAAACTCCAGCAAGCGGTCACAATATATTAAGCGTCGCATTTTGAGACCAATAATTAATAGGGAAAAAGTGAGCAACAAAAAACAAGGAAAATGAAGGGAAACCTCAATTACCTAATCAGCTGATGAGGGGCGGCTAGTACGAACGGATGCGTCGCGTGTCCGCAATGGTACACACTTAGTTTAACCCTGATCCAGAAAATAGACTAGACCGTTTCCATATGTAGGCCTCATTGGATTCGACCATTCTACATTATTTACGCCCCTGCAATGCTAGGATACTCCATTGCTTATGGCGTGATCGTTGCTACAGTGGAACTCGTGAGTTTGAAAAAATTTTCTGCACTTTGAGCCACGTTATACAATTTTTGTCCCTTTTTTGTTCAGGACTTCGTAGCTTTATCAATTCTTCAGTTTATTTTGGTGCCTCCTGGAATAGTCGTCTCAATTGTTGGTGTCGTACTCATGAAACGATATTTTCGGGACAACAGTAGTTACACACAAGCAGTGAGGTTGATACAAAATAGACTAACCACCAGCATTTGGATACAGGTGTCTCCTCCACATAGTACTGAACTTAATATGACAGTATTTTCTTCTTTCTGTTTCAGGGTCTCATTCAATTTGTGTTGGCCATGGCTATAGCTCTTGACACACCTCTTGAGATGCTTTTTGGTCTTGGCTTCAGCGGGGATGCAGCAAGCAGTAAACTTTTCAATGTGATTCAGTACATGGTGAGATTCAAAGTAGAGTGAAAAGACTTATGCGCAACATATGGAAGATACAATTCCATTGTTGAAACTGCTCTTCTCAAAGGCAGTAAAATCAGTCTCCGAGTTTTCACCGGAAATCAGTGTTCCGGGTCCAACTTCAACAGTAATTTTGCAAAAACGGCTAGGAACAAGCATAGAAGAGCCCTATTCGGCCTTAAACTTGGGAGTTCCGCGCACGCAACGCTCATTCCTTTCAACCGCCCCTGATCCGTAAATTACTGGAAAACCCATTTTGAGGAAACATCATACATTAAGGGGGCTATATTCCACTACGCTTAACTAAACTTACCTCATTTGATGATCCATTACCTTCTTGAACTGAAATTCTGAGTTGGGAAACGTTATCCGTAGCCGTGGAGGGAGTGGGCGTTGCGTGAGCGAACATTTAAATTAGGGCCGTATAGGGCTTGTTCTTGCTCGCTCTTAGCCGTTTTTTAAAGTTTCTAGTTAAATAGGGCTCGAACCTCTGGATTTCCGGTGAAAACTCGAAGACTGATTTTATCGTGGCTTTTATCGTGGTTTTTTTGCCTTTAAGATTTTCGGCGGGCATAACTGTTTCAGAAGAGAGCTACTTCGATAACGGATAGCTAACGCAGGTTTTCGATAAAGAAGCTAGCTGCAACCTTCCAGGTAAACACGAGGAAAAGGATGTCTTAATACTCCTTTCCGCACAGATCGACTTTCAGAGGGACAGAGATTTGCGCCATACGGCAACGGAGAGATGCTAGCAGGCGCACTATGATCACTCTAGATCTGAAATGTCATTGCGGGTGTAGATTGGAGCACCTGATTGGGCTACGCACACATGAACCATTTCGATACTCATTAGCTTGCTTGCCTCACAATCAACAGACGCGACAACCTGGGCAACAATGCGAACGAGTTTGCCGCACACCATGTAATGGACTGTCTTCAGTCATAGAAGTTTGTTTTCAATCTAAAATAACTAGTGCACCATTTGGCAGTGTGAACCACGTCACTGTCATCCGCTTAGACCAGATCACAAACGACGTTTGACTTTACTGCACTTGCTGAAATCTTTGGGAAACTTCATTGCAGTGGTATCGGCACTTTAGTTGCTCTGGAATTGACGGACCCTACATTCTGAATAAGCGCGTGGCAGCGACGGATAAGGCCAACATATCAAAAGAGTGGACCCCGTTCCGAGCCTGTGCAAACACTAATAGACAAAACGAAAAGTTTTAAGTGAACGGACATTAATTAGAGTCACTAGGGTAATCTTGCGTGTTGCTTCAATTTAACACCCGAATGCTCTGAAGAGGCACGTATCCCACCCAGAGGTGACACGGTCGCTGCTCACGGACTTCCACCACCCACACCCCCCACCCCACCCTCTTCCATGTAATTTTAGTTTTAAGAGCGGTACGAATATTTGAACTGTAGCAAAGCGTCTGATGATGAGTCTCCACTAGACGTTACGCACCCCAAATTTAGTAGTGCGTCGCAAGTTGTAGTTGGTGTCCACAGTTCACGGCTGTCGGCATGCATAGTGTTTAACGCCTGGAACCTTCCGTGAGATTTCGATCCCTCCATTTTAATGCATTGTAGTGTCTATTCAGATCTATTTTGACTTGGAGCAAAATTCTACACCTTTTCAGGTCATGACCATAATTTATTCCTGGTACCAGTTCGTTTTCGGTTTCCTGACACTGTGGAGTATTCGTGGCGTCTTGACAAAAAAATATAACAATTGTGCTGATTCTTCACCGACAACAGTTGGAGGAAACGCAGTCCCGCACCGCTGTCGACCAAACAGAGAAAAACGTTTGTTATGGTGTGGGTTTGTGAGCGCGTGTGCCGCTAAACGCAAGGATACCAGAAGAGCAATGCTTTCAATGTGGACACTCCATTTCTCCTCTATTAGCTCACCTACAAGTCCGTGTTTCCGCGTCTCCCTAAAATTTTCTCTGAACCACTGCAGATCCCAATTTCTACTTTAAACGATTCTTGAAAGCTCTCGGCTTCTTGGAGAACTAGCGCTGGAATTGGAGTTGCACCAACTAAAATCATAGCCTTATAGCTGCAACCTTATAGCTGCAACAAGAACCGAAAGTTAGAGACTTGTTTGTTCGTCCCTCTTGATTCCAGAGAACTGTAATCATCCGATTTAGCATGCTCATCGGCCAAATTTGGTCACGATGTGCTACAGCGAGACCAACCGAACGTCGGTGGTAGACTGTTTGAAGTCATTGGTCGTGGGTACTGCGTGACTAGCGTTATAGGTCCCCTGCACAATAGTATCTCGAAGATCTATATGAAGATTGGATAAGCACAGAGCAGGCCACCCCAAAACCACCTCATTGCTCTTTGAATTTGTCCTGATATTGACCAACTAAGCTGCATAGTTGTCATGCACAAAGATGAGGGACTGAGGCCGATGACGTCGGATGAATGACAGTGCGACACTATAAAGATGAAAGCTCGAGCAGTCCGTGTCCTCAAAAAGCTTCCCGAATAGCGATCAACCAACAAAGTTACGTAGCAGTAGAAGGCGTATTTGAAACGCAAAGCATAAGTGCAGGACTGACTTTCTGTGTAGCTTAATTTCCGAACTGTCCCGATTTCGCGATTTGTGAAAGGCTTACTCATTAGAATTGCTAAATTTACTGGTGTTTTTGAGGTGCTTCCCGGTAACGAGTTCCTAAAAGTTTTGACAGGCTAAAGCTACAATTAAAACTGGAACACAACGGAAATAACGCTATGCACTAAGAAGTGACTTGACAATACAACACTGCCCATAGGGTTTTTCCAGAACTCTCGCGGCGACGCATGTTAGCGTCTTTCGCGACTTTTTTGAAACTCCGTTCAAATTTAATTTTCTCTTTATCTGAAAAATTCTTTGAGTTTTTCTTGATACGTGCTACTCAACTTTGTAGTCCAACTGCTAGGTTTAGGCTTGAATAAATCACTTTGGAGGCATTTTCAGTGTACCTAACAGTATTCAAGCACAGTGTACGGCTACATTGCGCTTTGTGTACTTTATAGCGATCTCGGAAGCACAATGCGGACTTCCTTTTTCGAATCTAAACTCTATAGGATATAGCGATCTCGGAAGCACAATGCTGACTTCCTTGTTCGAATCTAAACTCTATAGGACATAACTTTGCTGGATAGCCATCCCTAACTGGATCTTAGATAACTTTTCACATCTGAAAAATTATTTTGAAGGTATTTCTTGAGAACAGATACTCAAGGTGCCTAAAAATAGAGCGTCCTCGTGATATTTCAAAGAAAATCCTATGGGCAGCACACCGCTTTTATTATTATAGAAGCGAAGAAAGGCGCTTGAGGGTTTTTGCTTCACGGATGGTCTGAAGCTGACAGCATTTTTTCGTCTGATCGGTACATTCCCTCAAAGACATGATCAAACAGAAAATCGGCCTGCGGGATGGTATGAGTTTGATGATACACTCAGGAATTTTCAGACAAGGTACCTGAGTCTTTGACACAAGTTGCGTGATGACTTCACGCGACTTACTCCGATTTGGCATGTAACTTGAGACGATGTTACGTGTAACTTGCCTTGATGCTCGATTAAAATCACCCGTAACTTGCATCAAAGTTAAGCGTAACTTACACAACATTGGGAGCAGCTAGCAATGTTGCTATACGTAACCTAACACCGACAGGCGACGCGGCCGGCAAACCGACGCGCAATGCCGCCGGCTCGCTGCGCGCCATTTGGGGATGGGCGGGGCCTCCAACAGCCCAGCGGGCCCAATCATCGTCAATCGCTGTGTGAGGGGAAGCCGCGACGCTGCCTGGTGGGAAAACAAAGGGAGGATGGCTATTGTTCGAAGGATTTCGCGCCCGATCGCTGAGCTCGGCTTCTTCCTTGACGATACCTCAAACTTGGGTAATTGAACCGACGACGGTGTGCGCATCCAAGTCCTCCCTCGAGAGTGCGTCGTATTCTTCCCTCAAAGACGATTCTTGCGTAGATAAGTTTCATGGGCGATGAAATAACACATTTAAATCAGAGTTCGCGTAATAATTTTGGTCTGATGATTGGACGAGGCTGCGAAGGTAGATCACCCCGCTCGAATCGGAACTTCATTTTCCAGTGAGGACGCCAACCCAGCACGGCCAGTGGCCTGGTCCATGCGTCAGACTGAATTGAAAACGGGGACTATGCGCGCGAGTACTTTCTATCACATGTGAGTCAACTCGCATCGTGCAACATACCCACTATGTTGAAGGTCACGTGTAACTTAAAGTTGGGATGATAAGTCGCAGGTAACATGTCAAGAGTCCATAACTCGCATGTAGCCTAATCAGAAATCCCTGAGCATAGACTGATGGGAAGACCACCAGACAGACCAAGAATTCTGCGTCGACCTCATGTCCTCGAAAACTTGCTGAATAAAATGTTTGTCTGCACCAGAATAAACTTTTACCACTTAAAGAGTACGGGGAAGCATCACTATGGTAAAAAACAACAGTTAAATTTGTAGAATAGCGCAGAAAATGCATCGACTTCAGGTTTGTTTAGTGAATGCAGAATATAGGTGAAGGCTTGGGAAAGAGGGTAGCAGAGTTGAAATCGGTGTGAGCAGTGGATGAATGCATAGAAATTGAACTTAAAGAATCGATATGACTGAGCGCTCTCGCATGTGCTTTTCTCTGCATTATCTTGATGTCATATACGTTCGCATATTCTGAAACAAAGCTCTTTTCGCTTTGAATGTTGGGATGAGGGGCCCTCTACTCACAGATGGAGTTGTCACATTTTTTCAGTTCTATTTGACTCGCTACTCAGTTCCAGCAAACTGGTCTCGAGTGGGATTGAACCCGCGGAAGGCGAGACAACTCCCTCAATGTGTTGAGAGCCCCCATCCCTTGAATGTTCCATATGATCTAATCAACATATAAACATCAGTTCGTTGTTCTTAATGTCATTGCTAGCTAGTTGAAATCTTCAATCTTCCACTCATTCCGCACCAAGAATAACTATTTCTGTGAAATAAAACATTTCGCAATTGTTCCGAGAAGCTGGATGAAATTATTGGTTGATTCAGAAGGCATGATTGCAGAACCACCCATCCATTACTCACAGGCATTGTTCCTAAAGCTTCATTGGACGTTCGGCTAGAAGCGGTTCAAAAATAAGCATAAACTTGGACTGTCAGGGAGGCTTGAAGCGCACCACAGACTTGAAGCGGTTCAAGAATAAACATGAATTTAGACTTTCACGGAGCTGTCCGTCGTAGCTGGCCGGACATGATAATATGATTTTGATAAATTGTCGTGTAACAGTCGCCTTGATGTGTTGGAATGATAAAGACTGACTCGCACCTCGCGGGCCAGGCCAGAGACAGTCGCCTGGGCTCGACCCCGATCGCCGGTTCGTCAGGCGTGCTCGTGGAGCCGTGGTGTTGTATCTATCTCATTGTGTAATGTCCTATTAATAATGAATCCTTGTCAGCAGGTTCGGATGTTAAAAGGTATAGAACTCCTCGTAAGTGCATCGGGTTAGAACTTGCGACCCTTAAACTCGATGGAATACAATTTTTTGTGTAGTTGGTGACAAAATAAGGGCGTGCTGGTTATATAGGGTAATCCAACGCTTTCGAGGCAAACACTTCCCCACATTTGAAATCTTGAGTGAACAAGTGATACGCCCACTTCGAAGGTGTTGTTATTATCATGCAGCGCACAAGGGCGCCAATCGAAAGATCCTATTATTTGGATCACTGGGCTCTTTTGCCTTTCTTTTTTTTTCATCCTCTTTCCTCATCTTCTTAATTGCTGATAACTCTCCAATAGTTTCTCCTGTTCAAATCTTGCGTATTTCGCAGCTTATTTGTGTTTATCCTCCAACGCTGAACGGTTTTAATTCCAGGAAAGCGCAGAAGCGGCGAAAATTTCGTGAGTCTTGTTTTTCTATACAAATATAACGTGCAAGAAGAATATGAAGAGGATGGAAAGGAAGGAAAAGAAAAAGAAAGACGAGGAGTGAGTGCTGGCCATAGGGAAAATGAAACGCTACTCCATATCGATGTATGACGGCGCCACCCCACGCGCTAGACACGCGAAACCCCGGATTCGATGCTGCTGCACGCCGCCTAGAGATCAACGATCGGCTCCTGAGATCATGTACTACTTAGCTGGCTATCAATCAGTACGCGCCTCAAAGCCTATTCGTTGTCTATACCGTGTCCAGCTCTCGAATAACGTGACTGTCTCTGCAGTAGAGGTGAAATGATGTAGCCTCCACGGTGTAACCGAGGAATCTTTGGAACCGAGTAGAGTTCACGCAATCATTTTAGTCTGATTAATGGACGGGGCTGCGATGGTAGATCACCCCGCGCGAATCGAAACCCCATTCCCCACTGAGGCCGCCAACACCGCACGGCCAGCCGCCTGGTCCATGCGTCAGACTAAAATGAAAACGGAAACTGTACAATCATCAATATACACGTCATTATGTTGAGCATCGGTGCCGTGTCGCAAGCGGACTCCTAATAGTCCAACCTTTCCATTTAGCCCCAATACATTTTTATTGCGGAGAAGTTTCTCATCAGTAGAAGTCTCCTTTTTCCTTCCTATCTTTCCCTTTAGTCTGAATATGTATTTAATGACACTGGGTCAATTTTATCCTTGCAGCTTTTCCTTCTTGAGATTATGAACATACATCGTGAGATTATATTTTTGAAGTAGAATTATGTCAGATTTATGGGAAAGTTTCTTTGGGAAAATGTGGTCTGGGTAAAGACCACTGATTGGCCTAACCTGAATTCAAATTTTGAGCAACGTTTTTATTCCCTTAATGATGGTGCATTCCCTTTCTTTTGGCTATGCATTTTCCAGAGAACATCTTGTGAGTTGCAAGTTTGCGTCCTCTTGTGTTTTGTGAGCCTGTTTTACATACGCGCACCTGCTTTTTTTTAGAATGATATATTCGGATCAATTATTCAATCGCTTATCGTAATTCCTGGTACAATCATTTCTATCGCTCGTTCTGTCTTTATAAAACGATACTACCCAAATAGCAGCTGCTGCACAGAAGCAGTAAAGTTGGCACAGGATCGACTGACTACGAGTATGATTTCAGTATTCGATTTAGTCTGACGCATGGACGAAGTGGCTGGCCGTGCAGTGTTGGCGACATCACAACGGGGTTTCGTTATCGCTCGCGGCGATGTACCGTCACAGCCGCCAAGTCATTCGTCATCATTCATCATTCATAAGACTAAAATTATTACGTGAAATCTACCTGGCTGTAGGTGGCTCCAGCTGCGGCCAATTTTAAATTCTGGGAAGTGTAATCGTCCGAGTTCCAGGGCAGTTCCAGGGCAAGTTGTGCATTTTCATGTGCAAGCTTGACTTTGAAGTTTATTACAACGATGGAGGGCCTAAAGCATTCAAATTCTCTATAAAAGTCCACTTATTCATCGTTCTCCTACCGTAAAGAACCGATCGATTGACATGCTTTTTCGTACCACATTTGGTCATTATGTGCTACAAAGAGACCGAGGATTGGCGGTATACTCCTTGAACTCTTTGATCGTGACGAACTGAAAACCCAGTGCTGTAGGTGTCCTGAAAATGTGGCTTGAAGGTTTGTTCTCAGATTGGATGACACAGGCCACCCCAAAACCACGGGACTATTCTTTGAATTTATCCTGACGTCGATCAACTAACCTGCATAGTTGTCATGCACAAAGATGAGATATGGCGTCTATGACGCAGAATAAATAGCAGCAGGCGATACTCTATTACATTCCAGTAATCTCCGTCGTCAGTGCGAAACAATAAAGATGCAAGCGCGAGCAGTCCGGGTCTGCGAAAAGCTTCCCGAAACATTAACGATCAACCGAGAAAATAACATTGCATAAGGAGGCGTGCTGGTTCCAGCGAATTCCGCCAGCACCTTTGAGCGCAGCATATAGAAATTACTTGGAAATACAATACCGCCCGCTGGATTTCGTCAGGAGTCACGCTCAGACGCGTGTTTGCATTTTCGGCATCTTTTCCGAGACTACCTTCAAGTTGAAATGTATTCCTAAAAATTATTTGAGATTCCAATGGTATAGTAATGAATAGCATGGTGCTTTAGCTGAACATTTCGGGGGAATTTTAATTGTGCAGTTTTCCTCAATACACTGCCCTTGAGTGGTCGACCATACCACCACTTCTCCGGCCTCATCACTCACTACCTAAAGAAGAAGAAGGAAGAGTAGAGAAGACCCGACGCAACACGCACCAGCCGAGCGTGAGCCGTATGCCTAGGTCATAAGCAGGTCTTCTACGCATCTGCACGTTCAACGTGCGTTCCGTATGCAGTGCTGCATAGTTTCGTTTTCGTTTTAATCTGACGCATGGACCAGGCGGCTGGCTGTGCAGGGTTGGCGGCCTCGATGAAGAATGGTGTTCCGATTCGCGCAGGGTGACCCACCGTCGCAGCCCCGTCCATTCATTAGACTAAAGTTATTGCGAAAACTCTACGTCTTACCGATTTTGAGGCAACCGTGGAAAACGCAAAGTTCGACGTGATAGGATTATCCGAAACAAAGACACCAGGTAAATCTCGTAGACTTACACAGCGGCTACACCCTATACAGTAGTCGAGCACCTGAAAGAACGAAGAACGGAGTCGGTTTTTACGTGCACTCAACACTCAACAATTCCTGCAAATGTTTTTTTCCACTCGGAGCGCATAATCGAGTTGCTAGTGAGGAGCAATAACAGATAAACTTTGCGACTGATTCATATCTATTCTCCCCACTCTAGATATGAGGATCAAGACTATGAAGCCTTCCTTGATGATCTGGCCCGTGTCATCGATCAACGAAGAAGCGCTGACTTGAAAGTTATTGCCGATTTCAATGCCACACCCGGAGTACATGAAGGAGATGGTAACTACGTAAGTTGCCATGCCGCAGAGCCACGAAACCAAAGAGGAAGTATGCTAGCGGAATTCTGTGAAGAGAGACGCCTTTACCATGCTAACACGTTTTTCCAGAATAAGAAGCAATTTCGCTGGGCATGGCGAAGTAACGCTCCTGAATTGAAGAAAGAAATCGATTATATACTCGTCCGAAACATATGTGAGGTCAATGACGTAGATGTACTAAGCTTCATAAATGCAGGAAGCGACCGTCGACCGGGTGGTGGCCATTGTGTATCAACACCCCTGAGGAGGTGGGAGAAACGGGGGAGGAGCGAGGTTGCTGATTGGACGCAACAGCCGGGGGCCGGGGCTAGCCCGTGTTGCGTCCAATCAGGAACCTCGCTCCTCCCCTGTTTCTCCCGCCTCCTCATGGGCGTTGATACAAGATGGCCACCACCCCCGTCAACCTGTTCGCTGCACTCTGCTTTTCAGACAAATGAAACGAATCGCACAACCCTGAAAAGGTACCAGGATTTTGGACTATCCTCTGCTGCGCACGTGGACGCAGCAACTGCTAGATGCCACTGTATTTAGTGGAAACGTGGATGAAGAGTACGCCTCGCTGTAACGAATTATCAATAAGGCAACAGACCAAGCAACAAGGTTCGCACCCGTGCTTCCACATGCTTCTGAACACACACGACAATTATTCCGTCTCCGGCACAACCTGACCTGAAATATGGTAGAACGTGGCACGTGCAAGATAAATAACATGCTGAGGTTTACAAGCACAAAAATCACTAGAGGAAAGCAAGGTCTGCTCCCATACACGATCATGTCAAGTCATTCACACTGCGATCTTTCTCCCGCACCCTTGCCCAGCCCATCTGCAACTTTCTCAATGCAATTATTACGTCGAAGACTGTGTCGAAAGAACTGGTATCCGCCGACACTATCTTGCTTCAAAAAAACGGAGATTCAACGGATGCCACGAACTACCGACCCATCTCCCTCCTGCCAACGATGTACAAAGTCCTAAAAAAAGCGATTGTCAATTGTCTCGAAAAATACGCCTCCGAGCGTTCGATACTCTCAATAGAACAGGCCGGATTCCGTAAGAATTTCTCTACAGTAGATCATATTCACACATTGAATGAAATTTTAGAGAAACCTCTCGAGTTCAACATTTCGTCGTAGTTAATGTTCCTTGATTTCAAGAAAGCCTTTGACAGTGTGGAATTACCGGCAGTGTGGCAAGCCTTGAAGAAGTTTGATGTCGATGGCAATCTGATCGAAACGATTCAACTGTTTGATGCTAATGGGAAAGCACCCATACGCATCAGTGAGCAATTAGCAGAAATTGACGTCTGACAAGGGGATTCTTTATCTCCCCTTCTCTTCATCCTGATCTTTCAATACATGATAAGCAGCGTGAATTTTTCAAGAAGAGGTATTCGAGTGAATGAGAAGATCCCGTCCTACCTCGCATACTCAGACGACGTCGTCTTCCTAACAGCGTTTGTGAAGAACTTCAGCCGATGGCTGGCGACCTTATGGAGGCTTCGAGGCAATTTGAAAAAAAAATCTTTTTGGTTCCGTTTCTGAATGGTATGTATATTTTAAACATTAATAGGATGATAAAATTTGTAGAAATTTTTAAACATTTTATCATATAAATCATATAATCGTTAGAATGGAATGATTTTATATGTGCAATGAATAATTTTAGATATGAATTGTTTCGCCCCTGTCTTCAGACAATTCATATCTCTAGCTAGCTACAAGTTGGACTAGAGATGAACTAAAAAACGAATTGGATGAATGTATATAGCGGTGAGACCTCCATGCAAGAAGAAGTACTTTTGAATGGAGAACTAATACAGCATGTTACCGAGTTTGCTTATCTGGACCACTTGTTGTCGTTCGTATCCGGTAAACCCAGTAAGAGAAATTCAGCGTTCAAGCAGGTCGAGCGATTTTCTTCAAACATCGTGTATTCCTGAAATCTCCTAGTGTTGCAATAGCATTGAAGAGAAAACTGATCAACACTTGCTTACTGCCAGCAGTTCTGTATGGATGCGAGACTTAGGCCGGGATCATACTTCCAGCGGCGAGCGACGCGACGCAATGTTTACCATCCATATCGACCAAAAATCGATATGACTGATGTGCACTGTCGCTGTCGCCGGTCGCGGGAAGTATGATCCCGGCCTTAGAAAAGGACTAAGGGAGTTGCTATCGACCTCCGCTCTGCACAACGTCGACTTGAACGCTCAATGCTCGGAGTCCATCTCATCGACAAAGTGAAGACAGCTATCATCCGTCGGAGAACGGGTCTGAGAGATTGGATACACACTGCGCTGGATACATAATCTATAACAGCAACCGCACCATTGAAAGCAAATAACTTTGGTGATGGGGATTCTACCAAGGGAACGACTTGTTACGCCCTTCCATTCCGTGCGGCGAGAATTGTTCGCAAATCCTTGCGTCGAAGGAGCAGAGGGAGAATTTATTCCTACCTGTTCTC
Source organism: Aplectana chamaeleonis (assembly GCA_029168955.1). Lineage (NCBI taxonomy): Eukaryota > Metazoa > Nematoda > Chromadorea > Rhabditida > Cosmocercidae > Aplectana > Aplectana chamaeleonis. The sequence continues at coordinate 140,712 of JAPDOI010001568.1, forward strand.
GAACAATAGTAAGCATGCATTCAACTTCAGTGACCACTCCCATCGAGAGACTCGGCAAGTGCCCCAAACAGCAGCACATGATGCAAAACTTCAAAGCGAAGGGCTTGTGCTGCACGGTAGTCCAGCGCTGTTGTAGCAGCACACTGGCATGCGACGCAGCCAGCTCGCCTAGCACCATCTAGAGCCGCCAGCGGTTTGACGAGGCCTGCAGCGGCGAACGATGCCGGAGTCCTGCCTCAAGAGTCTGTCGTATGATTTCATTGGGTATGACTTTCTTGAAAAATACAGCTGATCATGGTTGATATGTGATGCACTTACAATGAGGAGCGAATACGGTGATCGACTGACTTACCCCTTTTATAGATAGCAATGATCGAGCTCAGTTTGAAAGATCGTTTAGTAGTCTAGTTGAATGTGTATCGCACTGAACGCATTGGTCTGCATTGAATGCGTGCAGTGCAACGTACGCAATGAACATCTTATTCGTTGGGGAACATGCTTACATTTGGAACACAACAGCAGCACGTGTTCCTTAAAGGCACTGGTCACGATGAAAAACGCTGTGAAAAAAACTATTAAAATCAGCTCAGATCAAAAACAGCTGAACATCTATGAAGGTAGCGCGCAGAAAAACGGGCTAGAATCAGGGTTTCTAGGACCCAAACATGTCGGTTCGTTCACACGTGCAAAGGGCGCAGGAGCAGTGAAAAATCATCGACATTCAGAGGAAGACATTTACCTAATAAAAGCATCTGGATAATGAGAGCAAGCACTTCAGTCAATGTTTTTTTGCTACATGAGTAATGTTCATTGATTGAAATTCAATTTAAAGCCAGCTGATGCTTTTGATATTAGAGATCATCGATGCTGATGATGTGGAGTGGGCTCGTCCGCCATCAAAAGACAAGAAAGTTCAGGCTCCCAATTTGGCCCGAAACGGCGGATTTTTTTTTCATATGGGTCCTACTACTCTAAACCTAGAAAAGGGTTTGGAATGAAAACGAAGAAAAGCATATTTGATCGCGACCACTGCCTTTAGGCAGTGCCTTCACTGACTGTGCTAGAAACAGCTAGCTTCGCGGAGACTATGAACCTCCAGCGGCGGAAGGATAGGATTGAAGTGGACCTTCACTCTGCCGAGCAAGCTAAACCTGTACAGCCTTTCACTATCATGGTTACAGAAGACAGTACTGGAATCAAAGGCAGAGTTCACGATGGAAACGGTGTTGTGCTATCCCCATGAGAAAGCAGATCTGGCCTTCACATTAGGAAAAATAAGTGAAATTTGGAAAAAATGGTTAATAAAAGTAATCGCTTGGTGTCCACCCCCCCCATTATCGAGATTTCGATACACGCATGCTTTGCCATCTTTTATTTTGCTTCCGAAGTAATTTCTGAGCATTTCTAAAGACAACTGACTACTTCAAGGGCAAAATAGAAGACTGGTACACAAGCATTTATGAGAATCTCATTGATTGGAGGGCGTGCGGATTACTTGTTTTTACTTTTGTGATGACCCAATCTACCCTCTCACGAAGAGGGTTTAAACGTCGCTTTAATTGCGAACTCTGCCTTCAATAACTTTGTACATCTGAACAGAAAACAAGAAAACAAACCGACAGCAGTGGTCAAACGGAAGCTTCGGTGGGGTTGGCGGACCAACTAAGCCGGTATCCGGAGTCGCCGCTTCCCCGACTTGCAGTGCTGCCTCCCCACTGCCCTTCTCCACCGATCGACACACTTCCAACTTTGGCCTGGCTTTTTTTTCGTTTCGCTCTCTTGGTTTACTTAGGACTGGCTATTATTCTATTGAAATTGCATTTCCATGATAGTATTTCCATTTCTACTGTCATTGTTTCAATAGTAAATAAAATATGAAAATATAAACAGATGATTTTGAAGAAATCTATTGAGAATGGAAGCCCAAAACACCAAAATGCGTCCCCGCGACCTTCAAAATTCAAGCACACCTTCAGGATTAAAATAAGGCGCTTGAGGGTTTTTGATTGTCGTATGGTCTGGAGCTGACATAATTTTTTGGTCTCTTCGGTGCATTCTGTCAAAGATACGATCACAAAGAAAATTGTCCTGTGAGATGGCATGAACTCGATGAGGGCTGATGCTATGGAGACGAGAGGCAAAACGAATGACCGTGAAAAATAAATTGTGTTGTGTATACCCACGTCCAAGGCACGCCCCCCCCCCCCCTTATGCGCAATTCTTCGATGGGTCGTCGCGTTCGAATAGCGAGCAATGCATGCAGGAAGTGGAAAGAGGGCATACTATACTGTGCTTCTCTGCGCCAAATTCCGGTCCGCAATTGCGTCTCGACATGCTTTGCGGCCGCACGCGCTCGAGTCAGTCGAGATTCCAGCGCCGAAGCCGAGTCGATATAGCTTTTTATGTTTTCTTTCATTTTGTTCAGTTCCCAGTTTCTAAAACCCAGCTTAAGTCAACAGATCGGCGGCTGCGGCGGTCAATACTCCTTCGGCTCGGAAGCGCGCGGCCGCAAAGCGTGTCGAGACGCAATTGCGGACCGGAATTCGGCCCAGAGAAGCACAGTACGTCGTTGCAGAGCGATTTAAGGTTTTGAGTTGTACTGCATGGATAATATATCGAATTCTTAACCTATTCATCTCTACTCTCTAACATTAGTTTTTGTGCACTATTAAAACCAGTGCTGGCCAATTTCACTAGATCCTTTACGAACTTCATCTTTTCTCACCTTCTCTTCAATGAGCATATGGGCCTTTTTCGTACGATACAAGCAAATAACCAGCTTTCATTCTAAACGTCTCCACACACTTCTCGATATAAAATCCATATCTCCAGGTACATTTTTCATAGATTGTGACGAACTGCAACCGATTCGGCTCCGAACCTTTTTAACATTTCTGCAAACCTCGTCCTTCCTGCCTCTGTTCGCTCTTCTGGAGAGTGTACCAAGCTGGGGAAAACGTCTGATTGCCTTCTGGATGATTTTTCTAAGATATCATAATACACGAAACCTAAGAAAGACAAGGAATGGGATGTCGAAAATCCCGGTGGAGGTTAAGTGAAGTAGCGCGCCCACAATTTTGGAACATCCTCTGAACTGTTCAGCCACTTCTATGTTTGGAAAAGAAGCGTCGAATAATGTTCTGTCTGTGGATCGGGGTCTCTGCTGTTGCGCAATTTGTACCAGGATCTGCGCAAAAAGCACTTTTGAACTGAAGAAGAGGTGGAAAGTGAAAAACAAAGAATAAGACATAGAGGGGGAGACAGCACATCAGCGTTCATAACCTATAGGTACACAAACACTGCTTATCCTAAAAAGGCCAACTGAGAAGCGAAAAGCTCAAGCGCACGTAGACGCATGGAGGCGAACTGGAAGCTCAAGTTCAAGCCGCCCTTGAAGCAAATAGAGAGAGTGCCACATGTTTTATTTGTGGAATGCGCTCACCTCCTGCTAGCGAAGACATCATTTTGTGGCTTAGCTGCTTCAACCTCTACACATGCAAAGCATGGGCTAGCGACAGTCGCTCTACAATACCCGCACTAATTTTCTCAAAAAGGCCGCAAAAGTCGCGAAATCGCGACTTTTGCGACTTTTCGCCATAACTCCGCCCAAAGTGCTCCATTTGAGAAATGAAGGACAAATTTCGAATCAGCATCGAGAGCTCTTTCTTTTGAGCTTCCGCATGTCTTACGGCCAAACAAGGCATATGGGGCTAACATAATCAATCGAGTTGGCGAAGGGGAAATTCAAGTATTTTGTGGTTATTTGACGTAATTCAACGTCCACCTCAACAGTGTTAACGTGATAGACAACAGTTTAATAAACTGTCCGACTTTAACCGACCGACTTTTTCTGCGAAATCTCGGTTTTTCGACTTTCTAAACCCGAATATGTCACCATTTCTACAGCCACAAGCCTCCTCTTGCATAGGTTTACAGGGAGTAGCAATTTTTTTTCATCAACTGTGTCTGAGTCCACCCATGGTGGAGAACTCGGAGAAAATTTAGGACGTGAAAAGTGGTTCGCAGCGACGTCAAATGAGCGATCTGACTGCAGCCCTTCCAAGAAGGCCCCTACTGCCTCTCAGGGGCTGGTCATATTTGCAGCTGCTCGCTGTGCATGATAAATAGTGCGAAAGACCATCTCAGATTTTTTTGCCATCTATTCTTTTCAAACTCAAAATTGTGTTGTAATAATCGATAACTTCTATGTGTTCTCCGATACCCACGATCAGCCGCTTTCCGAAATTCAGAATGCTGGTGGTAAGGGCTTTCCAATGGTGTAATGTTTGCACGTTCAAGTTGGGATAAATCCTTCGGTTTCTCAGATCCAAAGAAGTAATTTATCGTTAGTCCCTCGCTTTGCGTCTCTGCGTCTCTGCCTCTTCGCACCCTGCACACCCCCACTTTTGATGGTGTCGATCTGAGAATGTAGAGAATTGAACTTTACGGATGGTACCCATGGAAATCGATCCATTTCGCGTGGACATCGCTCATTGAGCGAGACAGGCACTGCCTTGCCTGTCTCGCTCAATGAGCGATGTCCACGCGAAATGGATCGATTTCCTTGGGCAGAGTTTCACTCGGGTGACAATAGGAGCGGGGATCAAATCAGCGACTACAGACAGGCTGAAAAGAAAGTAACTCCAAGGGGCTACTTACTAAATATCAACGTCTGGAATTCGATGTATAGAATTGAACTTTACGGATGGTACCCAGATCATCGGCTCATTCCTACCGCAGCGTTGAATCACAACGCGGCGCGGTCGACGCCATGCGATGCTATACTACGCGGTAAATTATTCATAGGCATTCATGACCCACGTAGTTGGAATCTGCCAGGCTTCCAAAGAATTATCTCAAAAATTTTTCTATATGCATGGCGACAAATGAATGACATAGATTCCTGGAACATCGCACAAAGTCCGCTTCAACATCAAGATTCAGGCGCGCCTAGCTCCATGTATATGCGAAGCGTCCGCTCGCGGCTTGCTCAAACCTCTGCGTTCAAGTCTTTTTTATCATGGTTTTTATCTCCAGTGTACTAGTACTGCTAAGCCACGTATTCTCTGGTTCCGAGCAAGATTTACTCTGTTCCCTCGCGCGCTTGTGCGGAGCGAGGGTAGAGAGCGTAGAGACAGCGAGAAATTGTGGGGAGAAGGAGACGCAGCGTAGGCACGCAGACGTACGCGACGAACGGAAATAAATCACACTCGGAAACAGATGATACTGTCGTTCTCGGGGTCAGATTCCTGTACGCATTTGCGTACTACGGTTGATTCATCATGCGACATGTGATAATCGTGCCGGGACCACTTGGGTCCCGGCACGATTCATCTTTCTCTTAGCACGATTATCACGTACCGCATGATGCAACCACCGTGGTCCGCGATTGCCGACCGGAATTCGGCTCCGAGAGTGATAGTAATTCAAATCTATAACAAATCTGCCGACATCAAGACTGCGCCTCACGCGACTTGTCGCATACACGACGCTACCGCTCGCGCTGACTTTTCGGTCCAAGAAAAAACTTTTTTTTAAATTTTTTTCGTATTCAGGCCTTAACCTATTGCTCATTCTAATCGCCGCGCTGCAGTGCAACGCAATGCGGCCGAATTTATGCAAAAACGCTTTGCACGGTCAAACTTCTTCGTCGCGTTTTGGAATCGCTACGTCATTTGATTCGAATTTTCCATGCATCTGTTAATATAAAATCTGCGGCGAACGTGACGCGACCGCTCGCTCGGAGTGGCGTGGATGACTACTGGCGTAATCATTTATTTATTCGAACAAACAACAAAACCGTGAATAGTCTAAGTACGTTCGTGAACAAATTCTCATCAAAATCAAACACGTCTTCACTACGTGGCTCATGAATGCCTATGAATAACTTACCGCGTGGTATAGCATCGCATGGCGTCGACCGCGCCGCGTTGTGATTCAACGCTGTGGTAGGAATGAGCCGATGATCTGGGGCGGCATGCACGTACGCGGCGGGTTAGGTTGGGGTTAGGCAGAGTTTGAAGCGTCGGTGCGTTTGATGATAGCGGCGCGAGGGCTGAAACGGGTTAGGCTAGCACTGAAAAGTCTTTCCCTCGCAAACCCTACCTAGAAGGGTGGGGCAGCCGAAACCCCGTTGAGACCCCAACTATTGATTATCTCCAGCACTCGCACAGCAATCATGAGACGCACCGACGCCCCAAACCCTGCCTAACCCCAACCTGACCCGCCGCGTACGTGCATGCCGCCCCTGGAGACCATCCGTAAAGCTCAATTCACTACATTGAATTCGAGACGTTGATATTTAGTAAGTAGCCTCTTGGAGTGACTTTCCTTTCAACCTGTCTGTAGTCGCTGATGAGCTACGGACTATCCATCCCGTTGAATCCCCTTCTAGCCTATCCCTACCCGTTGATGACTCGGCAGCCTCCCGTGTGATTACCTTCCCCTCATGTTTCTCTTCCTGTTCTTTCTGCTCTCTTCTTACTGATTCAACCCACGCTCTCATCGTCACCCGAGTGGATTTCTGCCCATGGAAATCGATCCATTTCGCGTGGACTTCGCTCATGAGCGAGACAGGCAAGACAGTGCGCTTTCGACACCATCAAAAGTGGGGGTGTGCAGGGCGCGGAGAGGCAGAGACGCAGAGACGCAAAGCGAGGGACTAACGATAAATTACTCCTTTAGATCTGAGAAACCGAAGGATTTGCCCGAACTTAAACAAGCAAACATTACACCATTGGAAAGCCTTTACCACCAGCATTGTGAATTTTGGGAAGCGGCTGATCGTGGGTATCGGAGAACAGATAGAAGTTATCGATGATTACTACACGATTTTCAGTTTGAAAAGAATAGATGGCAAATCTGAGATGGTCTTTCGAACTATTTATCATGTACATCGGGCAGCTGCAAATATTACCAGCCCCTGAGAGGGAGTACGGGCCTTCTTGGAAGGGCTGCAGTCAGATCGCTCATTTGACGTCGCTGCGAACCACTTTTCACGTCCTAAATTTTCTTCAAGTTCTCCACCATGGGTCGATTCAGACACAGTTTAAGAAAAAAATTGCTATTCTCTGTAAATCTGAGCAACAGGAGGCTTGTCGCTGTAGAAATGGTGACATTTTCGGGTTTAGAAAGTCAAAAGACCGAGATTTCGCAGAAAAAGTCAGTCGGCAGAAGACAGTTTATTAAACTGTTGTCTATCACGTTAACACTGTTGAGGTGGACGTTGAATTACGTCAAATAACCAGAAAATACTTGAATTTCCCCTTCGCCAACTCGATTGATTATGTTAGCCCCATATGCCTTGTTTGGCCGTAAGACATGCGGAAGCTCAAAAGAAAGAGCTCTCGATGCTGATTCGAAATTTGTCCTTCATTTCTCAAATGGAGCACTTTGGGCGGAGTTATGGCGAAAAGTCGCAAAAGTCGCGATTTCGCGACTTTTGCGGCCTTTTTGAGAAAATTAGTGCGGGTATTGTAGTGGAGTTGGCGGCCGACAGGAGAGTTTGGCGGGAGGAGAAAACACTTCCGCTTGCGGCCGAACATAATCCTACATTTCTGGAATCGCTTGGGCAGGTTCAAATGCATCGCAGTGTAACCTGTCACGAAATTTTTAGATGCGGTTGACATTTCCAGATCTGCCTTGTCATGAGCAAAAAATTGCTATTAGGAGTTTTTCAAATGCAGCGTAACGAAAGATTTTAAGTTCATCACCTCGCATCCCGTACAGATCGGCGTATATGCTCTCCTAGCTAATAAAATCTCTTACAGAATACGAAAGGGCTGAAAAAACCCTATCCAGCGTAAAACACTTGAACACTCTCTAAAAATCACTTTTGGTGGTAACAGGCTGCCTTTAGAATTTATTGGAGAATTGCTATTCTTATGGAGGCGTGTCTTGTACGTGAATGCACACAACACAACTGATTTTACGGTCATTAGTTTTGTCTTTTGTCTCCATACCATTAGCCCTCGATGAGACAAAAACTGAGGGAAAGATCAATAGACCGACCTAGTGTTCTTCGTCGACCTCATATCGTCACAAGCTACATATTCGAATGAAGCTATATTGTCTGAACAAGAATAGTCTTTCACCACTGTCACCCGAAGTGTACCGAGAAGCGTCTCGATGGGAAAGAAACAATACTTAAACATGGAGAGTGACGCAATAATGCATCGACTTTAGGTTCGTTGAGTGGACACAGAATATAGGTGAAGACTTGGGAGGTAGGTCATTAGGGTTGAGATTGGTGTGGGCAGTTGTTGGATACAAGAAAATCGGACACGAGCAATCGATATTAGCGAGCTCTCTTGCGTGTACTTTCACTTTATTCACTTCATGTCATTTACTCTCTCATATTCTGACACAATCTTTTTTTTGTGTTGAATAATCCATATGATCTGGTCAATATGTGAATGTCGGATTGTAGTTCTCATTGTAACTGACATAAGTCCATTATGTTGTACTCGAGCCGAAAGTTGTTATTACTACCTCTGATTTAATTATGAAGCACACACTGGCACTTGTTGCAACAGTAATGGCACATTACTGCGTCAGGAGAATACTCAGAATACTCCTATCCATTGCGCTTGAAACGTGACTTCAGTCTCTTAGTGTCAATTACTCTTCTTGTTTGCAAGCAATGAGCCTTTTCAGCTTCTTTCGCTTTTCAGGAAGATAATTCGCTTTGTAATTTTCATTTTCTTACTGATTTTGCACCAAGAATAGTATTTTCTATGAAGGGGAAGCCACTACAGTTGCTCAGAGAGGCTGGACAAGGTTGCTGACTGCTTGATGCAGAAGGTAATGTAGCAGAACATACCACGTCGTTGCTCGAACCTTCCTTGCACGGCCATGCTCTCTTAGTAGCCTTTCGGCGCCACAAGCAAAGACTTTCTGAACAGATGTCTGGCATGTGTAATAACCTATAATAAAATATTATCCTTTCAGAGACATGACATTGAAAGAAGAGTTTGTGGATTCCCTATTCGAGACCATTCAAACGACTAACAACGTGACCTCCTCATTATGCGGATTGGCAGTGAACGGTTATATTTTGCTCCGAATTTTCAAAAAGCTTTCAGCTGCGAATCACTATCAACACCTGATCGCAGCAAGATCTGTGCTTCTTATTGGGGTTTTTTTGGTGCAGTTGTTCGCTAACCAGGTTGGTGGTCTGTGATATGAAACAGATATGTGATCCTGTCAGCACGCAGGGATTCTCGTAACAGGTTTAATTTTACAGCGGTTCACAGATTGAAATATACCCTAGAAGGAATGAAGCAGCTTCACAAAAGTGGGTGGAGCCTTACAGAATATAGCTCTGCGAAGTAGCGCTTCATTACAAAAAAAAGAAAGATCTTTCCGGGTCTCATTTTTTGTGCTTGAATCAATGTCAGCTTGACCCTGCCAGTCTGAAAACTTATGCTGATATTTGAATGATACACAAGTGCACATAGAACCACGTACGCAATGGGCCTTTACTTATCAGGGTTCTTGTGGTTGCTGACCTGAGGATAATAGATCCAATCTCGCATGGTTCATTGTGTGCCCTTGCCACTGAGCGAAGTCAAGCTCTCATAAGCCAGCAGTCGGCTAGCATAAGAGATTGCCATTAATAAATGCTGAGAGTCATGAATTTACAGTACGCCGCAAAAATATGCTCCGTATCACAAATATATGACATCCGTGAATTTGTCGGTTTCGTGTTTGTTGAGCAAGATTTATAGTTCTCGTCGACACCTCTGTAATCAGGGGTGACTCAACCTACTCCGGCAAACTGGGGCGTCGACAACAGGTTGATCCGCCCACCATGAGTCACCGCTGGCCAACGCGCCGATATTCGGCGGGGCTGTGGCCGCGAGTTATGCTCTGGTCGATGTCGAGCTGTTGCACAGCAATTACGGCCGCGAGTTATGATCTCGTCGATGTCGAGCTGTTGTACAGCTACCGCTTTAGATACAAGGGAAATATACGACGCATTTTTCAAGCATGCTGTGAATGATTGGCCAAGTTTGCGGTACTTTGGCTCCGCCCAGCACCTGGAGGTCCTGCCTATCCTGTGGTGACCCCAGTGGACACTAGGCGACCAGCCGCGACGCGCGTCGGAGTGCCTACCGCGACGCGTGTCGGAGTGCCGACCGCGACGCGTGCCGGAGTGCCGAGCGCGACGCGTGTCGGAGTGCCGACCGCGACGCGTGCCGGTGTGCCGACAGCGACGCGTGTCGGTAAAAAGTAGTACCTCAGCTAGATGAAACAGTCCTGTAGGATGTGAACTGCTGCTAAATAGGCCGCTAAACGCGAGACCTCGAGTTGTCAACAGCTCGACAACAGGCGGACGTCGCTGGGCAACGGGCAGGTCTCAGACTGACAATACGCGCGATTTAACTTGTCAACAGGGAGCGGTTTATGAGATGACAACTTATCAACCTGTTGTCGACGCCCCAGTTTGCCTGAGTACGTATATTTTTTTTGAGAAAGATCAAGCGTTTGTACTCTCCTCTATAATAATTTTACGTTTTACGATCAAAAAGATAGGACACAATTGGTTATATCGGTACTCTCGTTTGATAAAATGTGTAATCACAAATCCAATGACTGAGTGACCAACCTGGCACCTTTGCTGCATTAACTGCTTGATTTGGTATACTTTTGACCAAGTGAATCAGCCTTTGCCACTCGATTCTGCTCTACTTCATGCCGAGTTATGGCCTGTCGAGTTCTATCGCCGGTAATGGACTCAGACCCGGCGAAACCAAATACCACAGACTCTTCATTGGAATAAGATCAGTGCTGTAGACGAGCCACTCCTGACAAGGTAGTTCGTACCGGAAAACAAGACTTCTGACTTGATCAAGTGAACATTCACGTTGTCTTGCTAAAGCATTGGTTAAACAACGCGGAAACAAGGTAAATGGATGTAGGTGTCTTTCTCACATCATCTGGTACTCGCCAGAGTTCATCCGACAGATGCAGACAGCAAGCTGTAGATCTTCACGACAGGGAAACGCTCCGAGAGATCATAAAAAATCTCCCACCGCAGCTTTGACGGCTAAATTGGGCAGGATTCGAATCCCTTCATTCAAACCTTTGACCGTCGGGCTCATTGAGATTCAATTTCTGCTCGTCAGGAAACTTCACCTATCTACCAGAAGTTCACGTGAGTCGCTGTCTATTTAAGCCGTCGCAATAGCGTTGTGAGATCTTCCATAAGCTGTCGAAGCATCTTACGTCTACGGCTTGCGTTCTTTAGCTGTAAGAGGATTTTCATCGAGTACCAGAGGATGCAGGAATGACACATACTTTCATTTTACCCTTGTTCTTGAACTCCAATTTCCAGTGCCTAGCAAGACAACGTGAGCGTTCACGTGAGCAAGTGTACGATGGACTTTTTTGTCGGCAAAGGAATCTTGTAGAGACTGGCTCGTCTCAATAAAGGATCTCTGTGTATTTTGGTTTGTCGGGTGCCGGCGACACTTTTTGATTTCTGCGCTCCAACAGGTCATAAATCAGGGATGGAACACTATCGACTCGCAAACGCTGATCAACTTGGTTGAAAGTTACCAGATCGTGCATTTGATGCTACGAAGGTGCGGGAAACACCACTTGTCTACTAGATTGGTGATATCACTTGTTTATCAGGCGACAATCCCGATGTAACCAAGCATGAAATTGTTCTGAACAAGTGCACAAATATTTGATCTTACTCAAAATAGGTATGCGGAAATGATTTCACACTTTGATCACATTAGGTAACCGTTTTTTGATCTGTCGCGTCGATTACCGTAGTAGAGAACCTTTTGAAGGTTCCTTGCGGACCACGAGTTTGTGCGCTTTGGTATGAACCAAGTATGTATTGGGGAGCGTTCCTGAGCTTTTTCTCACAAAGAAAATGTTGGAATACTTGGCAGAAGTACAAACTTACATCTACTAGTGACCCTTCGGGTCACTAGCCCGTGGCAGCCACGTGACTTGAATACGCGTGCCCCCTGGCAGTACTATAGTTGCGCATTTTGAAAACCGAGCAGACAGACAAACATGACACCGAAAGCATTTGAACTCAATCAATTTTTCAAATTCTTCAATCAAAGTGCGTTCATACGTGGTGACACCCCAAGATGATAGTATCATTTTCACTTCCGTACCTTTCGCCGCTGCCCTCTGGCGCCGGTCACCTTTCGCTCTTACTTTGAATGACTACCATTTCATTACTCCTAGCAGAGAGCGGGCGTCCCCGATGGCTTCGTAAGAAGAAGGTCCGAATTCGCCGCTCCCCCCCCCCTCTCCCTGACCCACTCTCCCATAAACGATTTGGTCTTCGTTTGGCCCCACCACACATAGAGGGCGGCGCCGTTCAGGATCAAGCGGGGTTGCGGAGTTTCGCAACAGAGGTTGAGGGGGGGTCGCAAAATGTTCGGCACGAAAATAATGGTTAGGGGGATCGCAAAATTTTTGGATCAAAAATGGAAATTTGGTGTGGGTATCCCGCAAATTCTCGATATTTTAGGTCATCCAAAGAAAGAATCGTAGCATTGCACAGCTTTTAGAGCCCGACTACTGAGCGAGTTTTTAGTTCCTGGCCGTTTTAGCAGTCATTTATAAACTGCCCATAAGTCGCGCCTCCGGGGGGGTATCGCAGATTCTGGATGTTGACAGAAAAAATTGACGGTGGCGGGTCGCCCCAAAGTCAAAAAATTACGCAACGTCCCGCCTGACCGTCGCGCCGGTCACCTTCCATGCGAAGCCGAACGATGGGCCAGCTTTGCCGGCCACTTTCTCTCTGCGTAGTATTCGTTCGGCTTTGCCGAACGATGGGCCGGCTTCGCCGGCCACTTTCTCTCTACGTAGTATTCGTTAGGCTTCGCCGGACGATGGGCCAGCTTCGCCGGCTACCCTCCACGTATTATTCGTTCGGCTCCGCCGAACGATTGGACAGCTTGCCGGGCAACTCTCCACGTAGTAATCGTTCGGCTTCGCCGAACGATGAGCCAGCTGGGCGGGCAACTCTCCACGTAGTATTCGTTCGGCTTCGCCGAACGATCGGCCGGCTTCGCCGGCTACCCTTTGTTCGGCTTCGCCGAACGATGGGCCAGCTGGGCGGGCAACTTTCCACGTAGTATTCGTTTGGCTCCGCCGAACGATCGGCCGGCTTCGCCGGCTACCCTTTGTTCGGCTTCGCCGAACGATGGGCCAGCTTGGCGGGCAACTTTCCACGTAGTATTCGTTCGGCTCCGCCGAACAATTGGACAGCTTGGCGGGCAACTCTCTACGTAGTAATCGTTCGGCTTCGCCGAACGATCTGCCGGCTTCGTCGGCTACCCTCCACGTAGTATTCGTTCGGCTTCGCCGAACAATGGGCCAGCTGGGCGGGCAACTCTCCACGTAGTAATCGTTCGGCTTTGCCGAACGATGGGCCGGATTCGCCGACTCCCCTCTCTCTACGTAGTATTCGTTCGGCTTCGCCGAACGATCGGCCGGCTTTGCCGGCTACCCTTTGTTCGGCTTCGCCGAACGATGGGCCAGCTGGGCGGGCAACTTTCCACGTAGTATTCGTTCGGCTCCGCCGAACGATCGGCCGGCTTCGCCGGCTACCCTTTGTTCGGCTTCGCCGAACGATGGGCCAGCTGGGCGGGCAACTTTCCACGTAGTATTCGTTCGGCTCCGCCGAACAATTGGACAGCTTGGCGGGCAACTCTCTACGTAGTAATCGTTCGGCTTCGCCGAACGATGGGCCAGCTGGGCGGCCAACTCTCCACGTAGTATTCGTTCGGCTTTGTCGAACGATCTGCCGTTCCGCCGGCTACCCTCCACGTAGTATTCGTTCGGCTTCGCCGAACGATTTGCCGGCTTCGACAGCTACCCTCCACGTAGTATTCGTTAGGCTTCGCCGAACGATCTGCCGATTTGGCGGGCAACTCTCCACGTAGTATTCGTTCGGCTTCGCCGAACGATCTGCCAGCTCCGCCGAACGATCTGCCGGCTTCGCCGAACGATCTGCCGGCTTCGCCGGCTTCCCTCCACGTAGTATTCGTTCGCTGCCGGAACGATCTGCTGGTCCGCCGGCTACCCTCTACGTAGTATTCGTTGGGCTTCGCCGAACGATTGGCCAGCTTCGCCGGCTACCCTCCACGTAGTATTCGTTTGGCTTCGCCGAACAATGGGCAAGCTGGGCGGGCAACTCTCCACTTAGAATTCGTTCGGCTTCGCCGAACGATAGGCCGGCTTCTCCGGCCACCCTCCACGTAGTAAATTTTGACCATATACTCACCGTAACGTAGAATTTCACGACGGCCTCTGCAGAAACGGCTGTTCTCGCACTGCAATTTCATTGTCAGAGGACGGCTGATACTACCTCGTTTTAGCCACCAAATGGTGGTTTGGAAGAAATTCTTTTTTCTCCAAAAATTTTGGTGCTATGTGGGATGGGGAGGGAACACTGTGGGGCGGCACCCTTGGCCACGCCCATTCAACCGTGCCGCACTAAATTTGAGCACCTATGGGCTATTTTTGGATAGGAGGCGGGAAATGGATGCAGGTCGATCCTATTCCAATTTGAACTCGATAACTTAACTTTGAAGGGTACCTCAAAATCGTGGGTTTACATACTAAATTAGCCGTGGAGCACGGAAACTGCTCGGGCATGCTACGGCTGTGGAGACCGGGTTAGTGGGTGGATCTGCAGCCAATAAACACAGGTTGTCGGAGGTAAGTACTGAACTTGTCAGAATTCTTACTCATGACACGTCATCGATCGATAATCAACATTATCGATTCCCGCGCTTTTTGCACAAACTGCTTCGAGGAATGATGACTGTTGACGGGGTTGGTTTTCCTGGTTGAGAAATTTCAGAATCCTTACTCATGACACGTCATCGATCGATAATCAACATTATCAATTTTCGCGCTTTTTGCACAAATTGCGGCGAGGGGTGGTGATTGTTGATGGGGTTGGTTTTCCTGGCTGAGAAATTCTGCTCATCAGTCATCGATAAATACCAATCAATAATATCGATTTTTTAGCCTGTTGCACAAAAGTCTTGTGATTTTTGATTGTTGATGATATTTTCAGGTGCATGTGCTGCAACTGACGCCACCGAAGGAGCTTTTCGAGGTGAGTACAATTTTTTAAACTTGTTGCCTACAACCATAAAAATGTCGCATTTTGTGCAAGGCAACAAGTTTCAGAAATTGTACTCACCTTGAAAAGCTCCTTCGGTGGCGTCAGTTGCAGCACATGCACCTGAAAATACAACCTTTGAACAAATAACGAAAAAAAAAACAAAAAAATAAACGAAAAACCTATAATCCTAAAATTTTCAAAAGAAAAAGGAAAATTTAAAGGGCGCGCGCGAAAATTGGCTGCGGGCCACGCGTGGGCTTAGCAGATACTCAGCCAAGCGTTCCACGCGGAACCCGCTTTCATTTTCGGGAACCAGGAAAAATTTGTATTTTATGTGTATAAGATAGGTTTTTCAACACTTGAGAAGCATAGAAATGTTTCGCGGAGACCGCAGCAGAGCACCAATTTTATGCGCATTTTCATTAGAGCTGATCCAGTCGATGTTAATCGTTCATTTCGCTAGTGGACCCAACCCGTCCTCCAACGAAAAATCCAGGTATAAATCTCTCCATTACGCTGGACCTAGATTTGGCTGGGTTCCCGAACAGCTCAATAAGAATCCTCAAGCGCCTCAAGCCTGTGGTGGCCGTAAGTTCCTATGAAGCTCGACGAAAAATACTAGGTAGACCTGACTAGAAGGGTCCTCAGCGGCAGGGTGTCAGCTCCGACGACTCGATACAAATCACGACTGAGTTCCTAAATGAATACCATTCTTTCTTCCATTCACAATTCGGCAGCATTGTAGTTTCCAAAATGAAGCTATCTCGTCGCTCAAGACGTTTTCACAAGGTTGCATGGCTGAAACTAGTATGATCAAATTTTTGCATATTAATCCCCTACAATTCGGACAGCCGATGTGTGAAAAATTTTGAGTCTGATCTCTCTAATGGAATTTCGCGCCAACAGGCTCATTCAGAACGAAATCGTCATAATCGAAGAAGATGACCTAGTGATGGGCAAACAGCCCCTTAGGCTCCGTCCATAGCAGGCGACCAGTGGCAAAGCGTCAAGGCGTCGGTGCATCATGCGCCAGCGCTAAAACGCTGGGGCAAGAGGCTCGACGGCTGGCGTATTCAACGTGTCCAAAGACGGCACGTGGTTGACGATGGTATCGATAGTATTAGTGAAAGCCGTTACGGTCACTACAGGGTGCGTATTAAATACCCGTACACTTTTGACGCGCGCATTTCAAAATGAGGTTTTGATTTTCCTGACTCGCTTGTGGTGTCAGGAAAAACGTCGTGTCGCAGTGGTGTCGCAATGCTTACCCTTTCTAATACCTGCACAAAATTTGGGGTTCTCACAATAACTTTTCAGAGCATGGTAGCTCCGAATCTGAAAAGTGCCGCAACTCTACAGCTCAGAAGTGCCGGACATTCAGCTTCGAGGATCGCTCGTCTTCTCAAAGTTCCCCGCCAAACCGCCTAAGGTGCAGTCAATTGAAGCACGCTTGATGACCGTGTTCCTCCAGTACGGACGGTGACTGTAGCGAAAAGACGCTTAAGAAAAATTCAGAAGAGACTCATCGAACGCAAAACCACGAGGAGTATGAGAGAAATGGTTCGAGACTTGAACGTGTCGGAGGGAACCGTGAGGAAGATGGTTAAGGAGCAAGTCCATATGCGTCCCTACAAGCTGCAAAAAAAGACATGGCCTGAGCGATGCAGAAAAGAAGGGGAGGTTAAGGAAATATAAGGGACTACTGCGGCGGGCCAAAAAAATCAGCACCTGAGGATGCTTTTCACAGATAAAAAGCTGTTTACCGTGGAACAGAGCTACAACAGCCAAAACGTCTGGGTGCCTGCACATGACAGCGAGGAAGCTACAAAAGCGGGAAGAATCGTTTCGTGCAGGGTAAAACCCAGTGCGTTCGTAGTGGTTCGCACGCCTCTTACTCTTGTTGAAAAAGGTGTGAAAATCGATGCTAACTCCTATCTGTAAGCCATTCTTGGGCAGCATATGTTACTGTGGTTGATGCTACATGAAAAGGGAGGATAATGGATGTTCCAACAAGATTGGACTCCAGCTCATGGGTCTAAGATGGTCCAGCATTGGTGTCGTGGAAAACTACCGGATTTCATCGCCGCGATTGAATGGCCAGCAAACTCCAGATCTCAGCGTTATGGATTGCTGCGACTGGAGTACTTTGGAGGAGAAAGCCTGCGCTACAGAACACACCAGCATCAACGGACTCAAATCCTCATTGAAGAGAGCCTGGAGTGAGATTCCCCAGGACGTGCTGCGGGCCGCCGTGGATGCCTACCCGAATCGTCTTCGAGCTGTCATCAAAGCTAAAGGCGGCCACATCGGGTGATATCTGATTATTTTAAATGAATATGTTGTCAGTAGAATATAGTGAAGATAGCTTCTAATTCGCTTGCTTCTTTGACGAGTTATGCGGTCCGAATCGTGTACGGGTATTTAATACGCACCCTGTATACCTCCGCCGTCTGCTACAGTGGTCGCTGGGGAGTCGCTAAGAAGTCGGATCAATAACAAATGCTGAAGATGCAAACTGCCAGCGTCACATTACGGTCACTTGACGCTAGGACGTCTGCTATGGACGGAGCCTTAGATCTTTAAGCGTTAACGTCCGCCCCGCCGGTTTTCATGTTTTGTTGTGTCGGCTTGAGCCAGGCAACTTTGCGAAGACATCCTGACCGATGGTATTCGTCCGATTCCGGAATCTGTAGTGTTGCCGTAGTTAAAGGCATTGTTCACTGTAAACTTCGTCCCCAAATTTTCTTTGAAAAACAAAGGTAGCACCCCCAGAAGCATAACGATGTTGAAAAAGCGGACTGGAAAGCCTTCTCAGAGGCGAAAAAACGATTCTGAAGATTATCCAGGTGGGCAAGGCCGGCCTTCTTGGGTTAGGTTGTTGTCATAAACACCGACACGGCTCTATCACTGCCACGCACCTGCTATCATCGGTGGCGGTCTTTCCTTGGAAGAGACTCTAGATTTGAGAATTAGTTGTCGAAAACTTACGGAAATCTTTTTCAGGCACAGATTTGTTAAATCCATTGCCTAACGCAGGGTGGTGGCCACTCCTGAGAAGGCGGGAGAAACGGGGGAGGAGCGAGGTTCCTGATTGGACGCAACGCGGGGCTAGGCCGTATTGCGTTCAATCAGGAACCTCGCTCCTCCCCCGTTTCTCCCGCCTCCTCGAGGGTGTTGATACACGATGGCCACCACCCCCTAATGCAATAATAATCGCTGCTGATGATCGCAGGTCAAAGCGTGACAGTGTTAGAGCGGTTGTTTATGACAACAACTAGACACATGGAGGCCGGACTTGCCTACTCTGATAATTTTCAAACAGTTTTTTGTCTCTGGAAAGGCTCTTGAAACCGTTTTTTCAACACTGTTATGCTTCCTAGAGCTACCGCCATTGTTTCTCCCTGAAAAATCAAGAACGAAGTTTATCGTGAATATCACGCCCTACAGGTTGTTTTTTGTTTCTTCTATTTCTTGCACAATTTCTAGCATGGAACAACTATTTCATAGAGACATCGTTTTGAAACGAAGATCCGGGGAAGGAACTCCACAAGTTTCGAGTTCTATTGCTTTCTTGATAATCACTTAGTCTTGGCCCATAACTGTCATAATAGTATATGTGCACACTTGTGTCACGCCCTACAGGTTGTTTTTTCCCCAGTCGCATGTATGTTAAGGCTTACTGTGAACATGTATGCTACATCGGGGTCTGAAATCATGTACTACCAGGGTTCGACGTGAGGTGTGATGTATCACAGAGGGGGGTCGGACCCGACAACGTCCGGAGGGGGGAGTGGACCCTCGACCAACCAAGAACAGAGATGGACTTCTATCAGGGCGGGGGTGATTCGAGAAACATACTATTTGTATAAAAATGATGGCCAACTGAGACGACAAAATGAGGCTGAAGATTATACTAAAAGGACATAATGAGAGAGGAAATAAAAAAAGAAACTGAAGAGTGAACGAAACAACTGAACACAACAAATGAGACAGGATATGAAATGAAGATGCAAAAATGAGACAAGAACTCACAAGCAGAGAATACAATTCACTAGTGGAAAAATCGTGCAAGACAATAGACTGCAGTAGCATGCCACCGTTAATGATTCCGACATGTAGGCGCAGTCGTGGCCAGGTAAAGTTTGTCGCCAAGGGGTCCTGGTTATGTATGCAGCTGTGGTGTTGAGTATTCGCTGTCATCGATCGAGATCATTAAAAGTGTACTATTCTGTCGACGAAATGGCACAGATATTGTGGAAAATTGTAATCTAAGATGCATTTTTAGGCGACTAAGGTTCTACAGGTTCGGTCCCGCCAAAGGCCAAAATTTTTGCAAAGCTGTGAAACGATGGATAACTGACGGTCTTAGAATAGCATTATTCACTGTGCTATCTCTTGCAATTTCCTCCACGGAACTGACTTGTTGAGCATTTTCTAAGGCCCGATATTGCCCAGAGCATAAGATTTATCATGGGCTCAGGGCACAAGGGTGAAGTTCCAGGCACGAAATCTACGTTTAGAACATGACTGTCCGCATGGAAAAACGCACTGAAAAAATTATGAACACAGGTTCAAGCCAACGAGTGCTACATAAGGTGGACAGAGCCTGCTTTTAAGCTTTGAAGGCACATAGGTGCAGTTTCGGTCATGAAAAAGACATAAAATACCGCAGTCCGCATGCGAAATCCATTCGAAATTTCACGAACGCAGCTTGAAGCCGAAGAGCGCGACACTAGGAGAGGTCCATGGAAAATTCAAAGTTCGGGATTGCCATGAAATAAATACAAGTATTTGTCAAAATTCTGATTAGGGATTTTCGCGTCGCTACAACGTGCGGAAAACCTATTCATGGATCCAAGTTACTATTCTAGTTTTTTTTACCAGTTCAGAACGGTCTTTGAAGACCCAGTTTTAGGTGTGATACAATCTATTGTATCACACCTAATTGTGGTGCGCGCGAAGCGCGCACCAGATTTGGTTTTGAATCGGCCACGCGCGCAACCCCTTTCTCGAAATCTCAGTTCAGAGCAAACGTAGAAATTAGAGCTTAATTGCATTAAAAAGAGCGCAAAAAGTTGGTATATGCACTCAAAAATGGTTTAGAAAGGTTCAGTGGTTTTCGAGTGAAAATTGAAATACCGAGCGTTTTTGTTGTTAATCTCCTTTTTTTTCAGACGGCGTTCACGATCTTGCGGGTACACTTAAAATTGAGCTAGGGAGCTCATTTTTGGACAGGAGGCTGGAAATGGATGCAGGTCGCTCCTATTCCATTTTGAACTTGATACCTTAACTTTGAAGGGTACCTCAAAATCGTGATTTTACATACTAAATTAGCCGTGGAGCACGAAGACAGCTATTTTCTGCTACGGCTGTGGAGACGGGGGTAAGTGGGTTATTCTGCAGTCAATCAACACATGTCGTCGGAAATAAGTACTGAACTTGTCAGAATTCGTGCTCATGACACGTCATCGATCGATAATCAATATTATCGATTTTCGCGCTTTTTGCACAAAATGCGGCGGGGAGTGGAGATTGCTGGTGGGATTGGTTTTCTTGGTTGAGGATTTCGCTCATCAGTCATTATCGACAAATACCGATCAATAATATTGATTTTTTCGCCTGTTGCACAAAATGCCGCAATGATTTTTGATTGTTGATGGCTCTAAGTCATTTGTTTGGGAAATTGTTCTCATCATGCAAGATCAAATATTAATGATCAATAATATAGATTTTTTGCATTTGCACCGAATGCGGCAGAGTTTTATTTTTTATGGTTGTAAGTCATAGGTTTCAAAAATTTTACTCATACAACAATATCGTCTGTGAGATGTTTCATCATTCCAAAATGGAAATCGTAGAGCAAAATTGTAGTCAGAAAGGGAACCTTTGGGAAAAATATGTGAAATTTCTGAAAATTTAGCTTGCAAAAGTAACGATTTGGCAATGTCATTTATAGGTCAAAAAAAGTTCAAAAAATATCTTGAAATTTCTTTAAAAAGCGATTTGGCGTAAAATAGCCTGGAGTAATAAAAAACAGGGAAACGAAGTGAAATAACCAAAAAAAAAAGATTTGGTGGTCGATCATTTCACAAGCTTCTCCATTAGACTTATCAAAACGAAATCAAGCGCGCAACGGAAACATTAAACCATTTATGAAAGCTGTATCAAGGGGATCAGCATATGTCATGCTGGGTGAAGGCAACGCTCCATTCCATATCGCTCCAGCCGCGAAGCGGCTGGAGAGGTTTGGTTTTGCCTAGACCTTGTGATCACTTCTAATTTTATAAAGTAGTTTATAAAACCATTTAAACAAATTTTCGGCAGATTCCCTTCTGGATATAAGTGAAGGGGTCCAAAAGACACCAGCTCTCAAAATTTGAGCCGAATCGGTTCACAAATATTTAACAAAGTTGTGAGGCCGAAAGCTTAGGAAAAATTGATGGTGTGCGCCGTAGGCCGTAGGCCGTAGGCCGTAGGCCGTAGGCCGTCACGCTTTTCATTCTTCACTGCTAGTATTCAGTGCCAATGGTCACAGGCGGTCAATTTCAGGCAGGTAAGTTGGGGGACGCAGGCTGGTGAAAGTGCATCTGGCTTCTGATGACGTCATCGGGACGTCATGAAAAGTGCATCTGGTTTGATGACGTCATCGGGACGTCATGAAAAGTGCATCTGGCTTCTGATGACGTCATCGGGACGTCAGCGAAAGTGCATCTGGCTTCTGATGACGTCATCGACGTCATGAAAAGTGCATCTGGCTTCTGATGACGTCATCGGACGTCATGAAAAGTGCATCTGGCTTCTGATGACGTCATCGGACGTCATGAAAGTGCATCTATTCTGATGACGTCATCGACGTCATGAAAGTGCATCTGTTTGATGACGTCATCGGGACGTCATGAAAGTGCATCTGTTCTTGATGACGTCATCGGGACGTCATGAAAGTGCATCTGGTTTTGATGACGTCATCGGGACGTCGCGAAAAGTGCATCTGGTTTCTGATGACGTCATCGACGTCATGAAAAGTGCATCTATTTCTGATGACGTCATCGACGTCATGAAAGTGCATCTGGCTTTGATGACGTCATCGACGTCATGAAAAGTGCATCTGGCTTTGATGACGTCATCGGGACGTCATGAAAGTGCATCTATTTGATGACGTCATCGGGACGTCATGAAAAGTGCATCTGGTTTGATGACGTCATCGACGTCATGAAAGTGCATCTGGTTTCTGATGACGTCATCGGGACGTCATGAAAAGTGCATCTACTTCTGATGACGTCATCGGGACGTCAGCGAAAGTGCATCTGGCTTGATGACGTCATCGGGACGTCATGAAAAGTGCATTCATTTGATGACGTCATCGGGACGTCATGAAAGTGCATCTGGCTTCTGATGACGTCATCGGGACGTCAGCGAAAAGTGCATCTGGCTTTGATGACGTCATCGGGACGTCATGAAAGTGCATCTGGCTTCTGATGACGTCATCGGGACGTCATGAAAAGTGCATCTGGCTTTTGATGACGTCATCGGGACGTCATGAAAGTGCATCTGGCTTCTGATGACGTCATCGGGACGTCATGAAAAAGCATCTACTGGTTTGATGACGTCATCGGGACGTCAGGAAAAGTGCATCTGGGCTTCTGATGACGCTCATCGGGACGTCATGAAGAAGTGCATCTGGTTTTCTGATGACGCCATCAGGACGTCATGAAAGTGCATCTGATTTCTGATGACGTCATCGGGACGTCATGAAAAGTGCATCTGGTTTCTGATGACGTCATCGGGACGTCAGAAAAGTGCATCTGGTTTCTGATGACGTCATCGGGATCGTCGAAAAGTGCATTTGGCTTCTGATGACGTCATCGGGACGTCATGAAAAGTGCATCTCATTTCTGATGACGTCATCGGGACGTCATGAAGAAGTGCATCTGGTTTCTTGATGACGTCATCGGGACGTCGATGAAAGTGCATCTGGTTTCTGATGACGTCACATCGGGACGTCAGAAAAGTGCATCTGGCTATTTCTGATGACGTCATCGGGACGTCAGCGAAAAGTGCAGATCTAGGCTTCTGATGACGCTCATTACGGGATCGCTCAGGAGCGTGCGTCATCTATTTCTGATGACGTCATCGGGACGTCATGAAAAGTGCATCTGGCTTCTGATGACGTCATCGGGACGTCAGCGGAAAAGTGCATCTATTTGATGACGTCATCGGGACGTCAGCGAAAGTGCATCTATTTCTGAT